>APFE031119059.1:0-14284 GCA_000404065.3 Pinus taeda | reverse complement strand
AAACCATTTTAGACTCTTTAAAATGAATTTAAAAAGCTTTAAAAACAATTTTAAAAGCTTTAAGGTGCTTTAAAAATCTTTTAAGATGCTTTAAAAACAATTTAAAATTCTTTAAAAACAATTTAAAATGATTTAAACATAGTTTAAAATAGTGCAAAATAATTTAAAAACAATTTAAAACGCTTTTAAATGCTTTAAAAACAATTTTAAAATGCTTTAACAACAATCTAAAACGCTTTAAAGTACATTAAAATGTTTTAAAATGCTCTCAAAACAATTTAAAATACTTTAAAAACAATCTAAAATGTTTTAAAATGCTCTCAAAACAATTTAAAATACTTTAAAAACAATCTAAAATGTTTTAAAAACGGTTCACAATGCTTTAAAAACAATTTACAAATAATTTAAATTGCATTAAGAACAATTTTAGATGATTTGAAATGTTTTAATTACAATTTAAAACGCTTCAAAAACAATTTAAAATACTTTTAAAATATTTCAAATTACTTTAAGAACAATTATAAATTTTTTTATTTTAATAACAATTTAAATGTTTTAAAAACAATTTTAAAATGCTTTAAGAACAATTTTAAAATTGCTTAAAAAACAATTTTAAATGCTTTAAAAACAACTTTATATATATTTTTTAAAAACAATTCAAAATGCTTTAAAAACAATTTAAAATGCTTTAATAATGATTTAAAATGCTTTAAAAACAATTTAAAATACTTCAAAAATAATTCAAATTGCTTTATGAGCAATTTAAAATGATTTTAAAATTCTTTAGAAACATTTGAAAATGTTTTAAAAATAAGTTTAAGTGCTTTAAGAACAATTGAAAATGCTTTAATACCCTTTTAAAATGTTTTAAAAACAATTTTAAATGCTTCAAGAACAATTTAAAATGCTTTAAAAACAATTAATAATGCTTTAAAAATAATTTACAATGCTTTAAAAACAAATTAATATACTTTAGAAATAATTTAAATTGCTTTAAGAACAATTTTAAACGATTTTCAAATGCTTTAAAAGCAATTTAAATTGATTTAAAATGCTTTAAAAATAATTTAAATTTTTTGAAAACAATTTAAAATGCTTTAAACACAGTTTAAAATAGATCAAAATAATTTAAAATCAATTTTTAATGCTTTTAAAATGCTTTAGAAACACTTTAAAACGCTTTAAAGTACTTTAAAATGCTTTCAAAACAATTTAAAATACTTAAAAAACAATTTAAAATGTTTTAAATACGGTTCACAATTCTTTAGAAACAATTTACAAATAATTTAAATTGCTTTAAGAACAATTTTAAAGGATTTTAAATAATTTAAAATGCTTTAAGAACAATTTAAAATGCTTTAATAACAATTTAAAATGCTTTAAAAATAGGTTACAATGCATTGACAACAACTTAAAAGACTTTAAAAATAATTTAAATTGCTTTAAGAACAATTTAAAATGATTTTAAATTCTTTAAAAACAATTTAAAATGTTTTAGAAAAAATTTAAAATGCTTTAAAAATGAGTTTAGTGCTTTAATAACAATTGAAAAATGCTTTAAAACCCTTTTAAAATGTTTTAAAACAATTTAAAATGTATTAAAATCAATTTTAAATGCTTTAACAACAATTTAAAATGCCTTAAAAACAATTTTAAATGTTTTAAAAATAGTTTACAATGCTTTACAAACAAATTAAAATACTTTACAAACAAATTTAAAATTCTTTAAGGATACTCCTCACAAGACTCTAAGGATAGAATCCTTCATTTAGAGAAGCAACAAAATAAAATTTTTTTGGAAAGGGAAGAAGAATGGAGGATCAAGAGTAGAGCAATTTGGCTAAAATCTGGAGATGAGAACACTAGGTTTTTCCATAATTTTGCAAAAGGTAGGAAGTCTGTAAATACTATCTGGCGCCTTAAAGATGAAGAAGGGAGAGAAGTCAGCTCCTTTCCAGAGCTTTCTGGTTTAGGAAAAAGACACTTTCAAAATATTTTTGCAGATCAGGGAGAGGCTACTATTGCAGAAGTCTTTAGCACTGTACAAAGTTTTCCTAGATTCATTGAGGAAGATGAAGCAGAAGATCTTACAATTCCGGTCACTAAGGAGGAGATTGAAGCAGCCATAAAGCTCATGGGTAAGGATAAAATCCTAGGCCCTGATGGCTGGACTATAGAACTGTTTCTCCACTTTTATGAACAAATTGGAGCCGAAATAACTGAAGTAGTTGAAGAGTCAAGGCTGAAAGGAGTTATCTATAGACCTTTTAACTCAACTTTTATTGCTCTCATTCCTAAGAAGGATGATCCGGAAAGTTTTGAAGACTTTAGACCAATTTCATTGTGTAACTGCATTTACAAGATTATTTCAAAGGTTATTGCTTTCAGAATTGCACCAATCCTGTCTAGAAATATATCAATGGAACAATTTGGGTTCCTGGATGGAAGACAGATTCATGAAGCCATTGGTGTAGCCCAGGAGGTTATCCATAGTGTCAAAATGAAGAAAAAGAAGGGAGTTGTTCTCAAAATCGACCTATCCAAAGCTTATGATAGGATCAACTGGCTCTATCTAAGGATGTTGCTAACACATGTGGGTTTCAGCTATCCTTTTGTCAGCTGGGTCATGGGATGCATCACAAATGTCAGCTTTGCAGTACTGGTCAATGGAGCAGCCTCCTCCTTCTTCAACAGCCAGAGAGGCCTCAGGCAAGGGTGTCCATTATCCCCCCTCCTGTTCCTCCTTGTGGCAGAAGGGCTAAGTCGACTGATTCACAAAGCTAGAAGAGAGGAGAAGGTAAAAGGTATCGAGGTAGCAATCAATCTATACATCACTCACCTTCTTTTCGTTGATGATATCTTGATTTTCACAAATGGTAATTGCAGTGAATTAAAGGAGTTAAAATGCATTTTTGATCTTTTTCTAAAAGCCACTGGAATGCAGATAAACTCCGGGAAATCCCAAGCTTGTATTGCAGATTTTGAAAGAAGAGAAAGAAATAGAATGGCTAATCTATTTCCTTTCCCTATTCAACACCTGGAAGCTCCCTTCAAATATCTGGGTTTTTGGTTAAAGCCTGCTACATACAAGAAAGCGGATTGGAACTGGCTCATTGCAAAGATAGAATCCAGAATATCTCACTGGAGCTTTAGATGGCTATCCAGAGCTGGCAGATTGACCCTTATTAAATCAGTCTTGTTAGCCATTCCAGTTTACTGGGCTGCCCTGACTTGGATTCCTAAAGGAGTGATAGAGAAAATCCGAAGAATCTGTTGCAGATTCCTATGGGCAGGATCAAAGGAATCCTCGGGTTTACCATGGGTGGCTTGGGACAAAGTGGCCAGACCAAAAGAATGGGGAGGGTGGGGAATTAAAAGACTCTCTGAGTTCAGCATTTCATTAGCAGCAAAATCAGGATGGAGGCTTATATCAATGGAAAACCTGTGGACAAGGGTGGTGAAAAGGAAGTACATAGACCCAATCCCTCTGGAAGAATGGATCAGGAGTCAAAATAAGAAGGTAAAAAATTCATCAGCAATCTGGAAGGCCACGGTGGAAGCCTTTACAGTGATCGAGCAAGGTTTAGCTTGGAAAGTAGGAGATGGAAGACAGATCAGGATTGGCAGAGACCCCTGGGTTGGATGTAATGAAGCTTTTGCTTTATCCCCGGGGCTTCTTAGACACCTAGAAACTAAAGGTATTACATCATTAAATCAGGTGGAAAGAGCGGGACAGTCTACTATTTGGGGTCAGGCTTGGAAGGATGATGAAGAATTAGGGTTAAATGTTAGATGGAAGAACGAATGGGAGGGGTTTATCAAAGAACTACAACGATCCAATGTCAAGATAAAAGATGAACCTGATTGCTTAATGTGGGCATAAAGCAAATCTGGGGAGTATACCCCAAAAGAAGGATACTCTTTTCAAATGGGAAAGAAAGGATGGGGAAGACCGGACTGGTGGGCCAAAGATATATGGAAACTCAAATGCCCAGTAAAGTCTAGGCTCTTTTTCTGGTGCATTTTAAAAAGGAAGGTCCCAACATGGGAAACACTACAGGCAAGGTTTTTAGCTGGGCTAGGGCGATGCCCTCTATGCAAATCTGATGAGGAAACCATCAGTCATCTCTTCACATCCTGTGTTTTCTCAAGAAATATATGGGAGGAGGTCACGGTTTCGCTTAAGATAAAAGCTCAGTGGGGGCATGACCCCTTGGATGCTACTTGGAGGAAATGGTGGCACTCCTATCCGGAGGGGAACTTGAGAAACCTGCCCCTTATTTTCTGTTGGGGTGTTTGGCTTGCTAGAAACAAGAGTCTGTTCCAAGATAAGGACACTCCTACTTCCGTTATTGCCACTAATATCACAGCCATATACACTGCCTTGCCTCCCCCTGAGGACAAAAATCCCAAATCAAAACAAAAACCTGTCATTATACAGGAGGGCATTCCATGTGGGTTTTTTGATGGGGCTTCCCAAAACAATAGGGCTAGAGCAGGCATGTGTATACACATCAATTCGGATCACTCTTTAAAAGCTTCTGTTGGGTTGGGTACAGGCACAAATAACTATGCTGAATTATCGGCCTTACGATACCTTTTATGTTGGCTCCATCACAGAAACATCAACTCTATTCAGACTTTTGGGGATTCATTAAATGTTATAAACTGGGTCAATGGAACTGCATCTTGTCAAAATTAGATTTTGAAGACTCTTGTTGAAGAAATTTCATTTTTGAAGACATATTTTAACAGGTTTTCGATATGCCATATCTACAGGGACAGGAATGAGGAAGCAGATCAGCTATATAAGACTGGTCTACAACAGGATCCGGTCAGCTGGACAGTAGAAGAGACCAGACAGGGGCAGTCTTACATATCAGATCAACCTCCTTTTGCTCAGCCTTTTTGATCACAGTGTTATCATCCTTTTTGTCAGCACACTTCTCGGTTATATATTTCTGATTTTTGTATATAATTTCCATTATAGTCTTTTTCCTCCAGTTTACAGTTTTAGCAAACAGACTTCTAGTATATTTTCTGTATATATCCACATGGTTTCAGACTTATATTTTTTGTTGTAAGGGGTTGTTTTTCCTTCGTCGAAGGAGACCCCAGGTTTTCCTAGTGATGCTATGAGTTTTGACTATGCCTCCTTCCGGGAGGAAGACTATTACAATTTCTCTAATCAGCAGAACAGCTCCATGATTGTTGAGCAGATTCAGAACATATGAGCCAACAGTATGGCTTATGACCAATTTGTATGTAAAGTTTTTATAGTATCTTAACAAAAAGTTTTGCTTTTTGTTAAAATGGTTTCAAAATAATTTAAAATGTTTTAAAGACATTTTTAAATACGTTGAAAATAGTTTTAAATACTTTAAAAACCATTTTAGACGCTTTAAAATGAATTTAAAAATGCTTTAAAAACAATTTTAAAAGCTTTAAGGTGCTCTAAAATGTTTTTAAAATGCTTTAAAAACAATTTAAAATGGTTGTGAAACAATTTAAAATGATTTAAACATAGTTCAAAATAATTTAAAAACAATTTAAAGCGCTTTCAAATGCTTTAAAAACAAATTTAAAATGCTTTAACAACAATCTAAAACGCTTTAAAGTAATTTAAATGTTTTAAAATGCTCTCAAAACAATTTAAAATGCCTTAAAAACAATCTAAAATGTTTTAAAAATGGTTCACAATGCCTTAAAAACAATTTACAAATAATTTAAATTGCTTTAAGAACAACCTAAATTGTTTTAAGAACAATTTTAAACGATTTAAAATGTTTTAAAAACAATTTAAAATGCTTTAAGCACAATTTAAAATGCTTTAAAAACAATTTTAAATGCTTTAAAAACAATTTTAAATGCTTTAATAACAATTTAAAATGCTTTAATAACGATTTAAAATGCTTTAAAAACAATTTAAAATACTTCAAAAATAATTCAAATTACTTTATGAATAATTTAAAATGATTTTAAAATTCTTTAGAAACATTTTAAAATGCTTTAAAAATAAGTTTAAGTGCTTTAAGAACAATTGAAAATGCTTCAAAACCTTTTAAAAACAATTTAAAATGCTTTAAAAACAATTAATAATGCTTTAAAAATAGTTTAAAATGCTTTAAAAACAAATTAAAATACTTTAGAAATAATTTAAATTGCTTTAAGAACAATTTTGAATGATTTTCAAATGCTTTAAAAGCAATTTAAATTGATTTAAAATGCTTTGAAAATAAGTTAAAGTGCTTTAGAAACAATTTAAAATGCTTTAAGAACAATTTCAAATGCTTTAAAAACAATTTTAAATGATTTTTGAAATGTTTAAAAACAAACTAAAAATATTTTAAAATACATAAAAATTCTTTAAAAACATCTTAAAATGTTTGCTTTGAAAAACTTTTAAAATGTTTTAATAATAATTTAAAATTATTTAAAAACAATTTAAAATGCTTTAAAACAAATTAGAAATGCTTTAAACACATTAGAAATGCTTTAAAAATGCCTTAAAATGGTTTCAAAATAATTTAAAATGCTTTAAAGACATTTTTAAATGCTTTGAAAATAGTCTTAAATACTTTAAAAACCATTTTAGACACTTTAAAATGAATTTAAATTGTTTTAAAAACAATTTAAAAAGCTTTAACGTGCTTTAAAATGTTTTTAAAATGCTTTATAAACAATTTAAAATTTTTTAAAAACAATTTTAAATGCTTTAAACATAGTTTAAAATAGTTCAAAATAATTAAAAAACAAATTTAAAGGCTTTTAAAATGCTTTAACAACAATTTAAAACGCTTTAAAGTACTTTAAAATGCTTTCAAAACAATTTAAAATGTTTTAAATACGGTTCACAATGCTTTAGAAACAATTTACAAATAATTTAAATTGCTTTAAGAACAATTTTAAATGATTTTAAAATAATTTAAAATGTTTTAAAAACAATTTAAAATGTTGTAAGAACAGTTCAAAATGCTTTAAAAACAATTTAAAATGCTTTGGTAACGATTTAAAATGCTTTAAAAATAGGTTACAATGCATTGACAACAACTTTAAATACTTTAAAAATAATTTAAATTGCTTCAAGAACAATTTAAAATGATTTTAAATTCTTTAAAAACAATTTAAAATGTTTTAGACAAAATTTAAAATGCTGTAAAAATAATTTTAGTGCTTTAATAACAATCGAAAATGCTTTAAAACCCTTTTAAAATGCTTTAAAAACAATTTAAAATGTATTAAAAACAATTTTAAATGCTTTAACGACAATTTAAAATTCTTTAAAAACAAATTAAAATGCTTTAAAAATAGTTTACAATGCTTTAAAAACAAATTAAAATACTTTACAAATAATTTAAATTTTTTAAAGAACAATTTTGAATGATTTTAAAATGTTTTAAAAGCAATTTAAATTGATTTAAAATGTTTTAAAAATAAGTTAAAGTGCTTTAGAAGCAATTTAAAATAATTTTAAAACGTTTTAAAAATGATTTTAAAAGCATCTTTAATTGTTCTAAAAAAATGTTTTAAAATGCTTTAAAAACCTTTTAAAATGTTTTAATAATAATTTAAAATTCTTTAAAAACAATTTAAAATGCTTTAAAACCAATTAGAAAATGCTTTAAAAATGGTTTTAAAATCTTTTTGAAACATCTTAAAATGGTTTCAAAATAATTTAAAATGTTTTAAAGACATTTTTAAATGTTTTGAAAATAATTTTAAATACTTTAAAGACCATTTTAGACACTTCAAAATGAATTTAAAATACTTTAAAAACAATTTTAAAGGCTTTAGGGTGCTTTAAAATGTTTTTAAAATGCTTTAAAAACAATTTAAAATTCTTTAAAAACAAATTTAAAATGATTTTGAATTTAAAATGATTTAAACATAGTTTAAAATAGTTCAAAATAATTTAAAAATAGTTCAAAACGCTTTCAAATGCTTTAAAAACAATTTTAAAATGCTTTAACAACAACCGAAAATGCTTTAAAGTACTTTAAATTTTTTTAAAATGCTCTAAAAAGAATTTAAAATACTTTAAAAACAATCTAAAATGTTTTAAAAACGGTTCACAATGCTTTAAAAATAATTTACAAATAATTTAAATTGCTTTAAGAACAACCTAAATTGTTTTAAGAACAATTTCAAATGATTTAAAATGGTTTTAAAACAATTTAAAACACTTCAAAAACAATTTAAAATGTTTTAAAAATAGTTTACAATGTTTTAAAAACAATTTAGAATACTTTTAAAATATTTCAAATTATTTTAAAATGTTTTAAAGAAAAATTTAAAATGCTTTAAAAACAATTAATAATGCTTTAAAAATAGTTTACAATGCTTTAAAAACAAATTAAAATACATTAGAAATAATTTAAATTGCTTTAAAAACAATTTTGAACGATTTTCAAATGTTTTAAAAGCAATTTAAATTGATTTAAAATGCTTTAAAAACAATTTTAAATTATTTTGAAATGTTTTAAAAACAATTAAAAATGTTTTAAAATGCTTTGAAAACCTTTTAAAATGTTTTAATAATAATTTAAAATTCTTTAAAAACAATTAGAAATGCTTTGAAATGCTTTGAAAATAGTCTTAGACATTTTAAAATGAATTTAAAATGCTTTAAAGTACTTTAAAATGCTTTCAAAACAATTCAAAATACTTAAAAAACAATTTAAAATGTTTTAAATACAGTTCACTATGCTTTAGAAACAATTTACAAATAATTTAAATTGCTTTAAGAACAATTTTAAATGATTTTAAAACACTTTAAGAACAATTCAAAATGCTTTAAAAATAATTTAAAATGCTTTAATAACGGTTTAAAATGCTTTAAAAATAAGTTACAATGCATTGACAACAACTTAAAATACTTTAAAAATAATTTAAACTGCTTTAAAAACAATTTAAAATGATTTTAAGTTCTTTAAAAACAATTTAAAATGTTTTAGGAAAAATTTTAAAATGCTTTAAAAATAATTTTAGTGCTCTAATAACAATTGAAAATGCTTTAAAGCCCTTTTAAAATGATTTAAAATGTATTAAAAACAATTTTAAATGCTTTAACAACAATTTAAAATGCTTTAAAAACAATTTAAACTGCTTTAAAAATAGTTTACAATACTTTAAAAACAAATTAAAATACTTTACCAATAATTTAAATTGTTTAAAGAACAATTTTGAACAATATTAAAATGCTTTAAAAGCAATTTAAATTGATTTAAAATGATTTAAAAATAAGTTAAAATGCTTTAGAAACAATTTAAAATGTGTTAAGAACAATTTAATATAATTTTATGTTTTAAAATGCTTTAAAAACATCTAAAATGTTCTAAAAAAATTTTTAAAATGCTTTTAAGAACTTTTTAAAATGTTTTTAAATAATTTATAAATTCTTTAAAACAATTAAAATGCTTTAAAAACAATTACAAATGCTTAAATGCTTTAAAAAATGGTTTTTAAAATCTTTTTTAAAACATTTTCAAAATGGTTTCAAAATAATTTAAAATGTTTTAAAGACATTTTTGAATGCTTTGAAAATAGTTTTAAATACTTTAAAAACCATTTCAGATGCTTTAAAATGAATTTAAAATAGTTTAAAAACAATTTTAAAAGCTTTAAGGTGCTTTAAAATGTTTTTAAAATGCTTTAAAAACAATTTAGAATTCCTTAAAAACAATATAAAATGGTTTTGAAACCATTTAAAATGATTTAAACATAGTTTAAAATAGTTTAAAATAATTCAAAAACAATTTAAGACGCTTTCAAATGCTTTAAAAACAATTTTAAAATGCTTTAACAACAATCCAAAATGTTTTAAAAATGGTTCACAATGCTTTAAAAACAATTTACAAATAATTTAAATTGCTTTAAGAACAACCTAAATTGTTTTAAGAACAGTTTTAAATGATTTAAATGTTTTAGAAACAATTTAAAACACTTCAAAAACAATTTAAAATGTTTTAGAAATAGTTTACAATGCTTTAAAAACAATTTACAATACTTCTAAAATATTTCAAATTATTTTAAAATGTTTTAAAAACAATTTAAATGTTTTAAAAACAATTTAAATATTTTAAAAACAATTTAAAATGTTGTAAGAACAATTTAAAATGCTTTAAAAACAATTTAAAATGCTTTAAAAACAATTTTAAATTTCTTTAAAAACAATTTGTATTTTTTAAAAACATCAAAATGCTTTAAACAATTTAAAATGCTTAAAACAATTTAAAATGCTTTAAAAACAATTTAAAATACTTTAAAAATAATTCAAATTGCTTTATAAACAATTTAAAATGATTTTAAAATACTTTAAAAACAATTTAAAATGTTTTAGAAACGTTTTAAAATGCTTTAAAAATAAGTTTAAGTGCTTTGAGAACAATTGAAAATGCTTTAAAACCCTTTTAAAATGTTTTAAAAACAATTTTAAATGCTTCAAGAACAATTTAAAATGCTTTAAAAACAATTAATAATGCTTTAAAAATAGTTTACAATGCTTTAAAAACAAATTAAAATACTTTAGAAATAATTTAAATTGCTTTGAGAACAATTTTGAACAATTTTCAAATGCTTTAAAAGCAATTTAAATTGATTAAAAATGCTTTAAAAATAAGTTAACGTGCTTTAGAAACAATTTAAAATGCTTTAAGAACAATTTAAAATGCTTCAAAAACAATTTTAAATGATTTTGAAATGTTTTAAAAACAATTAAAAATGTTTTAAAATACTTAAAAAATGCTTTAAAAACCTTTTAAAATGTTTAATGATAATTTAAAATTCTTTAAAAACAATTTAAAATGCTCTAAAAACAATTAGAAATGCTTTAAAAATGGTTTTAAAATCTTTTCAAAACATCTTGAAATGGTTTCAAAATAATTTAAAATGTTTTAAAGACATTTTTAAATGCTTTGAAAATAGTTTTAAGTACTTTAAAAACCATTTTAGACGCTTTAAAATGAATTTAAAATGCTTTAAAAACAATTTTAAAAGCTTTAAGGTGCTTTAAAATGTTTTGTAAATGCTTTTTAAAAAACAATTTAAATGCTTTCAAATGCTTTAAAAACAATTTTAAAATGCTTTAACAACAATCTAAATGCTTTAAGGAACTTAAAATGGTTTAAAATGCTCTCAAAACAATCTAAAATACTTTTAAACAATCTAAAATGTTTTAAAAACAATTTAGAATGCTTTAAAAACAATTTAAAATGCTTTAAAAACAACAACCTAATTTTAAGAACAATTTTAAATGACTTAAAATGTCTTAAAAACAATTTAAAACGCTTCAAAAACAATTTAAATGTTTTAGAAATAGTTTATAATGCTTTAAAAACAATTTAAAATACTTTTAAAATATTTCAAATTACTTTAAGAACAATTATAAATTATTTTAAAATATTTTAAAAACAATTTTAAATGCTTTAAAAACAACTTTATATTTTTTTAAAAACAATTCAAAATGCTTTAAAAACAACTTAAAATGCTTTAATAACGATTTAAAATGCTTTAAAAGCAATTTAAAATACTTTAAAAATAATTCAAATTGCTTTATGAACAATTTAAAATGATTTTAAAATTCTTTAAAAACAATTTAAAATGCTTTAGAAACATTTTAAAATGCTTTAAAAATAAGTTTAAATGCTTCAAGAACAATTTAAAATGCTTTAAAAATGATTAATAATGCTTTAAAAATAGTTTACAATGCTTTAAAAACAAATTAAAATACTTTAGAAATAATTTAAATTGCTTTAAGAACAAATTTGAATGATTTTCAAATGCTTTAATAGCAATTTAAATTGATTTAAAATGCTTTAAAAATAAGTTAAGGTGCTTTAGAAACAATTTAAAATGCTTTAAAAACTATTTTAAATGATTTTGAAATGTTTTAAAAACAATTAAAAATGTTTTAAAATACTTAAAAATGCTTTAAGAACATCTTAAAATGCTTTAAAAACCTTTTTTAAATGTAATAATAATAAATTAAAATTCTTTAAAAACAATTTAGAATGCTTTAAAAACAATTAGAAATGCTTTTAAAATCTTTTTAAAATGTCTTAAAATGGTTTCAAAATAATTTAAAATGCTTTAAAGACATTTTTAAATGCTTTGAAAATAGTCCTAAATACTTTAAAAACCATTTTAGACACTTTAAAATGAATTTAAAATGCTTTAAAAACAATTTAAAATTTTTTAAAAACAATTTAAAATACTTAAAAAACAATTTAAAATATTTTAAATACGGTTCACAATGCTTTAGAAACAATTTACAAATAATTTAAATTGTTTTAGGAACAATTTAAAATTATTTTAAGATAATTTAAAATGTTTTAAAAACAATTTAAAATGCTTTAATAACGGTTTAAAATGCTTGAAAAATAGGTTACAATGCATTGACAACAACTTAAAATATTTTAAAAATAATTTAAATTGCTTTAAGAACAATTTAAAATGATTTTAAATTCTTTAAAAACAATTTAAAATGTTTTAGAAAAAATTTTAAATGCTTTAAAAATAAGTTTAGTGCTTTAATAACAATTGAAAATTCTTTAAAACCCTTTTAAAATGCTTTAAAAACAATTTAAAATGTATTAAAAACAATTTTAAATGCTTTAACAACAATTTAAAATGTTTTAAAAACAATTTAAAATGCTTTAAAAATAGTTTACAATGCTTTAAAAACAAATTAAAATACTTTACCAATAATTTAAATTATTTTTTTTCTTGATTAAACTATTCTATTATATACAAAACCAGATTACATTTACAAGCATGCTGTCTGAAAGATCCAGCTGCCTGAAAGAGTGGCACCCTGGAACAACCAATTGTAGCAAAAAAAGAGGACGAACCTATTCATTCCCTCACAGGGGCGATGGTGACCAGTTGAATCTCTCCCACGCAGGGGAGGACAAAAATTGACACCCAAGCATTACTAGAACCGACCTTACGTCGCAGCGTTGGCATTTTGCCGCATTGACACATTAACACATTAACACAAAAAATAATTCGACACAAAGACATGCCAGAGACACTTGGACACATGGACATAACCAAAAAGAAAGGAAAAACCAGAATCCCTCCCGAGCAACATGACCTGAGACCTTGCAGCAGACTAGTCTTCCGGCACCTCCTCCACAATTCGGCACCATCCATATTCTTCTGCTTCCTGAGCTTGGCCCTCTTTCACCTCGGCCACTTCGAGCTGCATCTGGTCCTTCTCCGTCTGAAGGTGTGGTCGTTCCTTTGCCTTCCCCTTGTCCGCCGCGGGCAGTTCAGTGGTTTTTGCAATATCGACCGGTGCAGCAAATTCTTGAGGAGCACTGGTTCCGCCCTCGTCCTGGGCTTCATCAATGAAAAGAACAGAGATGTGGGCATTAATCCGGGGGCAATTCAAAGGGTTGTTGAAGGTGAAGACAGCTGAGTCGAAAAAAGGCGAAGACGAAGACCCAGGTGAGCTTGCCTCCATATATTGGTTATGCCTGAGAGAGCTAGCACCTCCCAAATGAGGGCAATGGCAGTGGCAGCAACAGTGAGGGCATTGACAGTGGGGAAACGTCTCCGCCTCGGCTGAAGGGCGCGAGGACCCTCCACGGTTGGAGCCGCGACGACTCAACATCCGCTGTCAAGTCCTGACCATATTAACAGGGCTATACAGAGCTAAATTGAGATGCAGGAAGCCAGGAGGAGCGTATACAAGCTGGGCAATCAAACCAGGGCTAGAATATATCAAACCAGGGCTGGAATATGTCAGCACCAGAGGCGGCATGAGAATCCCAGACCCTGCCCAAATGAACATGGTGACTCCTGTGTTGCCTCTGTATATAATATCCCTTCCTCTACCTCAAGGTTCGCCCTCCATTAATAAGGTATTCAATAGTGCCGCGGAGCCGAGCTCTGTAGCTCAACCAAAAGTGGGCGAAGCGTAAATGCTCCTTGGCTGCCGTCCCCTGACACTTAACTCAGACCTCCGGAAATGTCCTTCTCCACCGACGTCCAGGACACCTCTGTGCATGGCGGGCATGTGGCCTTCCTTGCACGCCCTTCCCATCATCCTAATCGCTCTGGTTTGCACCCGCATCTGGGGAATAATTTAAATTGTTTAAACAACAATTTTGAGCGATTTTAAAATGCTTTAAACGTAATTTAAATTGATTGAAAATGCTTTAAAAAATAAGTTAAAGTGCTTTAGAAACAATTTAAAATGCGTTAAGAACAATTTTAAATAATTTTAAAACGTTTTAAAAATGATTTAAAAACATCTTAAAATGTACTAAAAAATGCTTTA
>APFE031119056.1:22666-36655 GCA_000404065.3 Pinus taeda | reverse complement strand
AGGCATATTGATGGTACTATATGAGTAAGGAGTGTGTACACTTTAAGTTAGTGATTTGAGATGGGATTTCTTTAGTAGTGACGTTATTGGGCTTCTTGCCCAGTTTAATACTGTGTAAAGATTTCAACTTGGAATGAGATTCTATATATATATATCTAATGCTTATATGTTTTCTTTCTGCATTTTTTTGAACTTTATAATACAATTGTAATGATCTTATCGTCAGTTGTAGTTCATCCAGGCTAAATATTTGTATTTTGGTGTTAGCATTTTTAGGTTCTTAGTTATCCCTCCAGTCTTTCCATATATTAGCTGATGCTTCTATATAAGCTGAATTTTTGATCTGAACACAAATGTGCTCCCTTTTCGGATTCCTGTAATTTCACTGTATTTATCCATGCAAGGCAACAAGATGACTTTATCAATAGAGTACAAAATCCAGAATCTTTATATTTGAGTTACCCTTTCAGCATGAAGTAGCTCTGTACCTGTTCTGATTATTCCCAAGCATACTACCAACAAAGGTGATCAACTATTTTGAAACAGAGTACATGCAATCTGAACTTCTATTTGTTCAGATGTAATTTTTAATGTGACTGAAACAGATATTCATTCCCTAATCTAACCCCTTTCTAGACCATAACAACTTGTGATGAAATGAAAAAATTTAAGCAGAGGCAGAGACACATATGAGAAACACTTACACACCCAAATCCTAATCTCTTTATATTACTTCATCAAAGCTCAGCATAATTCAAGAACCCTACATTCTAACTAGGCCCTCGGGAACCCACTACAGATTTTACAGAAAAACCCAGATCCATCAATAACCCAGGGCTATAAATAGCCCAAAGCGGAAACCATCTTAATCGATTCCCGCCCTTGTGAATCATCCTATAACGTACATCCAATCAATTGATGATTGAAAATTCATAGAAACTCCTGCCTCTGTGAATCCTTTAAGGTACATCCACTCAAATGATCAAAGAAAATTCCTAGAGACGAGATTTCCAAATTCAAGCATTCATAGAAACAATCTTGATATTTCACCATTTCAAATTCAAAGTAAGCGCCCTTTCTGTTTTTGATTTTTTACCTGTGTACCTTTGCTTCATGCATTTACATGTATACAGCTGTAGTACCCTTGTGTGGGCTTTGTCCCCTTTTGCTCTTAAATAGACTCTGCACTCTCAAAATAGTTAACTCTCTGAACACCAAACTAGGTGTTTTGAAAAGTTGTTTTGGACAGTATTTTAAGAATATCTGAGCAGGCATGTGGGTCTTTTGTACAGTTTTTCAAGCGTAAAGATGTCAGCTCTTTGGTGACTATTTTAAGAATATCTGAGCAGGCATGTGGGTCTTTTGTACAGTTTTTCAAGCGTAAAGATGTCAGTTCTTTGGTGACTCAAGAGTAGATTAGTTATGTCCAAGAAGTAGGTAATAAGCATGCAATTCCGTCGGCATAAAACGTTACAAAATCAGTGGAAATCTTCACATTTTTAATGGCATGTTATGGAAAGAAACACAGCCATGATGGAATCTTCACATTTTTAATGGCATGTTATGGAAAGAAACACAGCCATGACGGTATAGAAGTTCAGATTACATGTACTCTGTTTCAAAACAGTTGATCACCTTTGTTGGTAGTATGCTTGGGAATAATCAGAACAGGTACAGAGCTACTTCATGCTGAAAGGGTAACTCAAATATAAAGATTCTGGATTTTGTACTCTATTGAGAAAGTCATCTGGTTGCCTTGCATGGATAAATAGGGTGAAAACCATTTTGATGTAATAATGTTTTAGCATGTTTGCTTTGAAGGGATGGTAACTGCATCCCTTTCAGTATTAAAGTACCAGGTTTTTTGAAAAACAAATAATCAGAACAAGTACAGAGCTACTTCATGCTGAAAGGGTAACTAAAATATAAAGATTCTGGATTTTGTACTATATTGATAAAGTCATCTGGTTGCCTTACTTGCATGGATAAATAGGCTGAAATCCATTTTGATGTAATAATGTTCTAGCATGTTTACTTTGAAGGGATGGTAACTGCATCCCTTTCAGTATTAAAGTACCAGGTTTTTTGAAAAACAAATAAATGATTTTTGCAGGATGTTTTTGTGTATGCAGGAAAAGCCAGGAGGCATGCATGGAAGGTGAATTCTGGGAGGGCCACTTACTTTGGAACATTATGTTGCCTTGTTAAACATTGGTGAAGATTATTCTTTGGGTGTTAAATCCCGGTGCATGTCTTGGTTGATATACGCATCAGTTTGAGTGGATGTGATATGAATTATTGTCTCTATCTGGTCCTTTATTGAAGGAAGAATCTGTAGTTGAATGCTAGGCTTAGATGTGCTTTTAAGTTGGGCTTTCAATTGAATTCTCAAGAGTTGCAGGGATCATGGCTTTGAATTCTGACCTAATTTGTGATATCTTAAAGCGAGTGGATGGTGTAACAATTGCCAACGCAGAGTGTGCATCCTCTCTTTTCCGTTCTGCAACAAGAGAGGAGCACACTTGGGAGGAACTATGCTCGTCACTATGGCCTTCTACTAGAAATGAGGAAGTAAGAAGTTTGATTTCTGCATTGGGTGGGTTTCGGAAGTTCTACACAGATTGCTTTCCAACGGTTCTGTTTACAGAGAGAGTTTCTGCTATTGACTGCAATTTGGACTTCAGCAAATCCAAAGAATCGCTATCCGAGTACTGTGATGAAGAGCTCCATAGTGTTTCTTCCTCTGATTTTGTTTCCCTCATTGATGTACATTATAGAGATAAAGCAATTTATTCCAAAATACTTTGGGGAATCCCAGGTGCAGCTGATAGTAACTCTCCTTTCAGTATTGATTTGCTAAGTAGTTTTGACAAAGCCGAGAACGGAGCGAGCTAGGGCAATATCTCCTTGGTAGAAGGGTTGCCACCAATCACATCTCTTGAGAGGGAAAGGAAAGATGGGAAACTTTGGAGAGAGATTTGGAACAACATAAGGCTTAGTTGGATCCTTGTGAATAGAAGGGAGAAACAAACAGTGAACCTTTCAAGCTGGAGTCCTTTAGGAGGACAAAAACATTGGCCTACCGACGAGGATTTCCTTTTGCTATTCGGTTCCATGCTTCCTGCTCATAAAATTCTACTTTTTGGGGTTGTTCAGGGTACCCTTGTGATGAAGTGCAGAATTTCGGATGATAGTGTTAGAGATGCTTCTCATACTACTCTGAACTTGACTGAGCTTGGCATACGGTTGGAAGACGTGGATGGTGCGCATGTGAATGGAAGGAACAGTCTGCTCGTCCTAAAAAGAGCTCTGAGCTGCCACAGAACGATGAATTACAACAATGTCTTAGCATCTTATCATCAATTTTTGAAAGCACAGAGTCAGTTGAAGGTTGAGAAGATGAATAATGAAAAATTGATTAATACAGTTTGTGCTCTAGGTGAGAAAAAACAGAGTAGAGACCTTGCTGTTGCTCAAGACTCACTATATATTTCTCTTGATATTTCCAGTTTCTCCCAAGATTTTCAGGTTGTCAATGATATATTAAGAATTCCTCAGTTCCAAGTTTATTCTTGCTGATATTTTCGGATAATTTTCAATATTTCCCCTCATATTTCCAATGAGTTTATATTTGGACCCTTGGCAATATATTCCCTGAAATGTTATTTGCGTTAATGCTTCGATGTGTGTTTTTTAATGATCTACAAGATGATGTGAAATTGGTTGGGAGTCAATTTAGCTGTTATATTGTTGCCAATGGTTAACTGGTACTTTTGTTATTCTTAATTCATACTATGCCTTTATAAATAACCCAATTAAACTATTTTGCATTGCATCTACTTGTGATTTTGGGTCCCATGTTGTGTGAGAAATTTAAAATGGATAAATTCATCTTTCCTCATTCACAAGCCCTAAGTAGAATACTATAAAGTTGAATTATCAGAGACCACGTGTTCCCCGATTGTTTCTATCTAAAAACATTCATAGAAAGGAAACAGCCAGTAGTTAGGGGAAATGCTATTCCCACAAAAAAAATCCAAAAAAATAAAAATAAAAAAATAATTAAAAAGGAAGGGGTTCTTCAGTAAATCATTGCCCTGTGTTGTTGATCAGAAGAGGAATTTGTGATACTTGTATTTGTATAAGTAATAGATCTGTACAATTAAACCGCTCTTCAATAGATATATGAAACGTAAATGTTGCTTTTTTAGCACAGTTCTTTCTCCCATAGGCTATGGAACTGCAGGAAGGTAAGCCTCTGTGAGTTGACAGAGCCCTATGTTTTCTGTATCCCCTTTAGCCATTTGTTGTATGATTTAGGGCACTTACTCCCCAGGAATCATTAGTTACAACCTACATTCCGAGAAGTACTAGACCCAGCGAATGTTGTCCTTACAATATATTGGTTTTTCACAGGTGAAGATGTGTGGAAATCCTTGAACTGATGCCATATTAGTTGTGATTTATTTAGGTTACTGACATTTTATGACTTAGCCAACGGGGAAAAAACATATAATTATTTTGTTATTTTAATTGTAATTTTTATTAATATAAAGGTGTATGTTTTTATTGTTTTTTATTATAATTTAATTATATTTAAATTAAACAAAAGTAGTTGCTTTGTGGTTTTTAGTGAACGTTAACCACCATCATCATCAAATGTGAGAACTAGTTTATATTTTTCAAAATTCAATAATTAAATTAACGATAGAGAACAATAATATGAAAACTAGTTCATACTTTTCAAAATTGAATAATTAAATTAAACAATAAAAAATAATAATTATGCTTTTGCTTAAATGTAAAAACTAATTCATATTTTTAAAATTCAATAATTAAATTAATATTCGGTAAAAAAATGCTAATTATACAACCTTGTTCAAAATAATATACACTTTACCATAGTTATTAATATATATGAGTTAGTTGTGACCGCTTAAATTCATGTAGTTCACATATGAATGAAAGGATGGCACGATCATAATAAGGATTTAAATTTATTAATTAATTTGCGAAGTTTGTAGAATTGTATGACACTTCTATACTTATATTTTTAATAGATATCGATTTATTAGTTGTTAGGCTAAGTTTGTCAAAAATGCATGTCACCTCTCAACTTATCCATTTATAGATATAATGATATAGATTGTTACATTACTTTTATTTTGATCATTGTCTTATTCTTTTCTTTTCTTTTGAAATTAACCTTATGAAATGTAAATGTGATGCCAATAATCAGAGGGATCTTAATAAAAAATTTAATATTCCAAGAAGAGGAGGTAGTAGTAGATTCTAGTAAATTAGCAATGCAACAACATAGATGTTTGCAACAAATTTAGAGAGATCCACCTTGTTGAATAATGCACACAGTACATGGATAATGGATTTCCGCACTTTATGCCTTTACGACGTTTCCTTTGCAACATCTGATGCAAATGCTAGTATATAATCCGATGGGAAAGCTGTTATCAATACCTAGTCGTATATTGATAAAAGTGCCCAGTACATTCGAATCACGTACAAAGACACGAAGGACTTATTCAACCGTTATGGAAAATTTAAAAAGTAAAATAAATAACTGAGATTCAGAAAATGAAACAGAATTTAGGTTTCAGTTTAATCTCAGATTTTAAGTTGAATCTAACTCAGCAAATTTTTTTAGGTAAATAAGAATATGCATATAATGATATACTTGTACTAAAAAGTTATATATAAATAAATAAATAAAATATTTAAAATAAATTTTACTTAAACCAATGAAATTTAAGAGATAAAGCTAAAACGAACTTAAGTTTAGGTAGTTAATTAACTTAAACACCCTTTCTTATAAAAAGGAATGTCCATATGATAATAATAAATAAAACTTTATCCCACTAAATAAAATAAAAAATAATTTAATAAAATAACTAAAATCTAAATAATTCTGTAAAATACGTATATATGAAAACTTTGACACTGATATTTTGCCCTTTACATTTCACTCATAATATTTCAGATTCAATTTCAAAAAATTCCTTTGAATCTAATAATTTAAAAAATCACAAAATAAACCTAAATTGATTTCAGAAAGAATTCAACTCATTCTAACTGCTCTTTTATCATAGTTTCTATATTCACTAAACTAAAAATTTACGGCTACATTTTTCAATTTCGAAAATTCTCTATCACGTAAATTGATAATTGCCATATAATTAAGTATCTAGAAGCTACCTCGAATATCGCTCTATGGCAAGAGTATTCACTCGGCCCTTTCCACACTCTATGTACACTCAAAGTCGTTGAAAGCAAAAAAGAAATTGACCAAGCAATATACCTATAAATTTTGAAAATAATTAACCAAATTATAATTGCAATCAGTTTGCATAATGAAATCAATTAGACATTGCAAATGGTTCATAGAAAAAGTGAAATCAAAAGAAGACCACAAAATGGTTCATAGAAAAAGTGAAATCAAGGGAAGACTTTGTAGAAGTATTCATTGAGTGCTATGAACCCACTGCTTTGCCCTCAAAACTGGAAGCAAGAAATGAGAAACAAACCAGAAAAGAACTATTAGCGCAGAAACATCTAAAATAACCAATGAATTGATGAAAATAAAAACCAGTGAAATTCAAGATTCCGATTGTTGTTAATATAAAGAAACTACAACTTAAGTTTCCCTCACCTCATCCATCCAAAGAGGAATCGAGATTGTATCGCCCAATTCGATTCACCGAAATAAAGCTTTTCTTCTATGCTTTACCCTAACTCTGTTCTCTGCTCTTCCCTACCTAGGTTACGTACAATGCGGGGCTCTATGCAGACCTCATATGGATTACTAGGTCTTCCGAGCAGTCTCTATCAGAGAGCGGAGACTCAAACACATAACACAGAAAACACTTGGAACTTAGAACCTTGGAACTTGTTTTCATTTGATGACTGAAACATGTTTTTATACACAACACAGATCTTTCTAGAGTCGATGGGGCGGTGGCTTCTTCTAGAAGCTTTGTCCATTTGTCAAAGATCTCTAGAAACTACATTTAATACATCTGCTGAATTCTAGATGGTGGGTAGTTGGAATTAGCTCCTTCCAACACTCCCCCTTAATTCCAACTATATAACAAACATACTCTTAATTGATATGTTTGTTGGTCTAAGTCTCAGCTAGGCTTACAATAAAACATTTCATTTTTGCCTTCTTGCGAAAAGATACATGCTTCTGCATTAGCTGGTACAATTTCATCTTTACCTTTCTGGGTTTCCTTATGAAATTCCTTTTCTCCTTGCTTACATACTTAACCTCAACAACCTTTCTCGGATTGGGATGCAATGCAAGATCCCGAACAAGGCAATCTAATTCATGTTCTCCCCACTTTCCAAGAGGAGCCACCAAAATGCAGTCATCTTTGAACATGAGCGGCCTCCGAAGAACATCCATGGTAGTATCCTCCATAGTAGCAGTCATCTTGAAAGCATATCCAATAAGACTTCTAACAATTGGGTTATGAGAGAAGCAAGTTTTACTCTAAGTGATTTTTTTCAACAAAATGATCCTCAACAAAATGAGTGATTTCTTCAACAACATGATCCTCGACAACATGAGTGATTTCTTGAACAACATGATCTTCAACAACATGAGTGATTTCTTCCACAACATGATTCTCAACATGACATTGTTTGTTCAAGAACTCAAAAATACTGCTAAACCCAAATGGGTTCCTGAGAAAATGATCATGAAAAGGATCATTGTCAAAAAAGTCTAAAAAGATAGACATACCAGCTAGGCTTAAATTTTCCTTAAACTCTGACCAGCTTTGACTTCAAAGTAGCACCCGACTCGCCTCTACCTCTCACTTTCCAGATGCACACCACACTTTTGTTGCCCCTCTTCTGATCAACGTTTTCCAACAACAATTTCACCTTCAATGATGAGGTCTCGGCGACCTTATCCAGCACAGGTCACTTTGATGTCCAAGAAAACTTTATAACAACCTCTTCTCAAAGCTCTCCACTTTCTCCACACATTGCAGCACTTCTGTGTGGCAAATACAACATCGCACCACAAGACTAGCACAACTCCAACAACAAGAAATCAAATTGTCTCGGCAGATGCACCACTTATAGAGGAACCAAAGCAGAACTGGAGGCAAACAAATTCGAAACCCACAACTTTAGATTTCATATAGTCAATACACACTCACACAATTCAGGCATACACAACGAGTGAAAAAACTCCTTCAAGTTAAATCTAAACTAAAATATAACCATTTCTTCTGATGATTTCACTAACAGATTAAGCATTGTGCATGAAATAAAAGAAAATATGTATATCATTGTGTGGACCCACAGAAAGGGCAGAAATTGAATTTTCGTTCCAACAAGGAGGAACAGGACCAACAACGTAGTTTTCCAACAAGGGAATCACTCTCTGCTCAGCGAACATCTATACCCTTCGCCCAAATCGATTTCACTATCGCCTCAGCAAACTGCTTTCTCCAGAACGCACCTACACAAACTTATGCACCGTTGCTCTCCACGCTCATCGCACCACAGCTCGTTCTTCTCCGGAACTATGATCTCCAGGAACACAGTCTTCTCCACACATCAAAACGAACAATGCACGCCAAACACAAGTATCCTCTCAGCTCTCCCTCGGTTTTAGCCGACTGCAGTTTCTCATGGACACGTCGTATGCGCCTCTTGAATCACTTAATAAGAAGGGCTCTCCAATCAGTGCCAACAACAGGCAACACTATCTCATAACTCAAGAGAAAAGGCCCTACAATGCCAAATAGCAGCCACAACTTAACATGCCTCAGGTCGCTTCAAGTTCACCACACTCCACAACTCGGAAATCAGTGACCATTGCTCATACAACCTCCACTACCAGCACGCCATTTTCAACAACAAACAAGACACTCAGCTGCAGTCTCACCAACACCAAAAAACAGAACTCTGTCGCCCACGCTCACGTCTCACCAACACGCCTCTTAAAGCCACACTATCTCCTCACACGGTGGCAACCACAACGCTCCACCACTTCTACTACTTCTCCACCACTTCACAGAATCGAACTTCAACGCTACTAAAGCTAGTCCAGTTCTAGCATCCAAGCTACACGCAGCAATACACCGCAATAACTTGCAAACAAAAAATACGCCAGCACTTGTATTCACAACAGCGCTCCAACCTGCGCTCCACACCAGTTTTCACAACACACAGTCAATCTTCTCAACTTATAGATGGTCCTCCTATGTAGCAGCTTCACTTGCACCAACCTCGGCTTCACAAGCATAAAGGCTCCACAGATCCTCAACTTGGCCACACCTTTACAGGGATTCACGAGCAGCTTTACTGAAACAATTCTTCAGCGTGCATCTGCTCCACACCAATAGACCAAATCACTATCTCACAACTCAAAATCACAGTGATATCTCCACACACGGAGCGTGGGAATATTACTCCTATCCACAACACACAATCAACAGTTACTCCAACAAAGGCATCAACCAACGCTCTTTCAACAGTGCTCTTAATGAATTTCTCTGTCCAGTTGCTCCAGCTTACACCACTGAGCCCTCCTTTAGCTCTGATTGTTAACTCCAACTCAGAGCACATAGCTCCAACTCACAGCACTCAACCTTACACACGTTCTCTTGCACAAAAAATGCAAAAAACATCGATTATCCTTCAGTGCTTTTGAACAACACTCCTGTCCACAACAACGATACCTCACAACTCTAGCAACTGAACACTGAAGGCTTCTTTCAAATGCTCTATCACAGACCTCAGTCACCATGCTCACGACTCAGTCGCCCACACTGAGTTGTCTCACAGCTCTTCACAACTCAACCTCACACCTGCTCTGCGCACAACAGGACATAAACACTTCTAGACGGTTCTCAAAACACTTAGACACTACAATTGGCCTTACGCAGTGATTCACCACTCGGCCTCCTTCAAGCAGCTCACGTGAGCTCTATCTTCTGGACAATGTTGGACCACGCACACAGCGCCACAGGGCGACCTCTCACAACTCAAAACAACACACACTCTTGAGCTCCGATACCATATCAGAGAGCGGAGACTCAAACACATAACACAGAAAACACTTGGAACTTAGAACCTTAGAACTTGTTTTCATTTGATGACTGAAACAGGTTTTTATACATAGCAGAGATCTTTCTGGAGTCGATGGGGCGGTGGCTTCTTCAGGAAGCTTTGTCCATTTGTCAAAGATCTCTAGAAACTACATTTAATACATCTGCTGAATTCTAGATGGCGGGTAATTGGAGTTAGCTCCTTCCAACAATCTCACTATCTGCGTCACTAAATTCATTAGAGTCCCAAGCTCCGGGGTGTTGCACATTCTAGGTTCGCTTTTACCCCCCTTTCTTTTTCAAAACAGAAAAAACAGCTTTCTACATAAGTCTGAGCAGAAACTGTTCTCATACATTTTCTGATGTGAACTAGAGACAGAAAAAACCAGACCATTCCACAATAAAATGACTGTTTACATATGACCTTCCACTCGGGAGAATGCAGGTTATTGTAGAAACAGAGGACTATAATAAAAATTTACAGAGGACAACAGAGGACAGAGCATTTGGCCCATACATCCAAAGAAAGAATTTAGATTCCAAAATTACCTGACCCCTGCAGAATGCTATGTTCAAATAACTGGAAGAAGATCCAATCAGGCTCCTAATAGCATCCATCCACGGTCGATCTGCTTCCCCATTTTGGCTCCTATAGATATGGGAAATAGACATGTAGTTGAACTCTTTGATCAATTGCATCCATAGCCTATTGAACTAGTGGTTCTATGTGTTGAATGTTGCAAGCCATACTAGGTAACTGAGACGTCAAGCTACCTTTCTTGCTCTGTGCTTATGAGACTGGGAACTTGATGATTGGTACATATGGGCACAATTCTAGTTGTTGTAAGTAGCCAATGTCGAGGTTTGCGTCATTCTGGTGGGGCGTGTGCTTTAGAACAGAAACGAGTTTCCCTGTGCATTAGTTCTGTGGGAGATGGAAGGTAGCCACGATTAAATATTCATAACATCGAGCAGGCCTACGCTGCAAAGAACAATACCGCATCCTTGGTAGCTACTCAACATTTAAACAGCCAGGAGAGCCAAGAGCCAGGGGGCACAACTGCTCTCTCGCGAGAACCCTACGGAATCTACACCTGCAACTGTCTTTGTGCCTCCTTATGGGATTAATGATTGTTTTCCTATTATAAGCTGTTAATTCATTGAGATGAACAGGTTCGCATCTGTCGCATCTGCATAAATTTCTAAGGCATAACGCGGCCTGTATTTTGTCATTGTGTGCTTTGAGTAACGCAGCTCGTTGGAACTACAAGAGGGATGAAATTAATCTATAGAGGACGCATCATTCGCATCAGGACCGTATGAATTCTGCGTGATTGACTTCCGATCCCCCCACTTTCATCACTTGAATCGCCAATAATTACAATTCCAGTCTATTGATTCGCACGGGAAATGCACAAATGGTAATATAAACCACCCTTAACCCGATGATTATAGTATTTGGTTCCTATAATATCTGGAAGAAACACAGGTGCATAAACTATGAACTACACGAACTACACGATTAATTGCAGAGGGAATCATAATGGACCTCCTTCCCATGGACTTTGGAGTCGGTATCCATCCCCTGCACGTGGACATCCATCCATCCAATAGCTCCTTGAAAATGTCGGAGATGGTCTTACAATCTATAGTATAAGTCATCAGTCCCTGCTTATGCTCTATTTCTTCATAAGCTAAGGCCAGATTTGCAAAGTGAGAAATTGTTTCCATCAAATTTGTTGATTTCCCGTGATAAGTCTGTACGAGAAACTTAGTAAACTGTAGTAAACTTATGGGTTCTCACGGGATCAATCACTCACTGGTTTTTTGAAACTCTAATTGTAACTGAATTGTCCCGTGCTTTTTGGTTAAAGGAGCTCGATGGAGGTCAATTCATACATCACTATAAGATGCAGGGACCGGTATTTGCCTGTTGGGATCACGCTCAAATGGGTGGCATAACTATTGGAAAAAGTGCCCAGAGCAAAGCACCCTTGGCTTTCACATCCGTGAAATCTGCAAAGAAGGTATTATCAATGCAGTGCTTAACAACAGAGCAGGCCAAGTTTTTCACCAACCGATAAAATATAGGCGCTCGGTTCATCTCCCTGTTGGTCCACACGTGATAGCTACCTCCCAAGAAATGATGTTCAACTGAAAGGGATAAAAAAATTGATCATTCGACGGTTTTGTTCCCTTGGAAAATGGCACGAATTCTTGTTAATGATACACTCTACGATTCGGTCATTTTCTGGGATCACCGATAGCGAAATGCAATCGAAATGGCCATTTGGGTGCAATCGAAAGTTTAGTTAACTAAAGCTTCTATTGGCATAAAACTGCATTTCAGCACAGCTTTATTGAACGGGGCTGGGGGACATGGATCCCATTTCTGAGATAAGGGACAAGCGTCGCTCAGAACACATAGATGTTGAAATGCCAAGAACACATATGCACCTTTTTTTAATAGCGTTTCCAACTCCGGCAGCGAAATTGATGGGGGAGACCGAAATTTCAATATATAATGCGATGGAAAGCTGCTAGCAATACCTGATCGGATCTTGATATGAAGGCAGGTTCGAATTCTGCTTGTCTTAGCCACCAATCGAACATTGCCTAATCCTTATCCTAATTCCGAGAGTTGCACTCCTATCTTATATATTAAGCAGATGTATCTTTCTTCTTGTGAATTCGACTGGTCAATTATAGAATTTCTCTTCCACCAGTCCTGCGCCTACTAAAGTCACTATGCTTCAATTTGTGAGTGGAGATTCACCTAAACAGAAAGCTTTGGGTGCACCTGGCTGCTCAGCATTATGCCATTTCATTTCCCCAGTCTAACAATGTAATTCATTTCTAGAAGACTCTAGGGTCAGAAACTCATAGCGTGGAGCAGACCACTCTTTCTATCAGGTATGTCACACTCCGATGGAATAACTCATAGCGTCTCTCTCCCACTAAGGACAGTCATTCCAGGGTTGGCATTATATAATATTATACTAAAGAGATAAAACATATTGTATTAGTTATTAATAAATTAATAAATATAGATTAATTTCTAAAATGAAATATGCATTATCATAAGAGTACTATATTTCAAGTTAGTATCACTATCACAAATTAATGTTAATTGTATAATTATTTATAAAAGTACTTTAATGAATTGTAAGGATATTTTTTTATAATTTATAATTTTCTAAGAAAGGACATGAGAATGAAAACGTTGCCTATTAAGTCACAATAAAGATTTTTTTAAATGAATGCATTTATGAACATTAAAATAGCCCAAAATCATGTCTAGAGTGATATTGAAGCCCAAACATATTTAATATAAAAAGTATTAAGAAAAAATTGTGAACCATGACCACCTTGCCTGAGTAGTGTGATATCTCTTACATTCTATTACATGCTTTTCATAGAAAACTTTAAGCATAAAATCCATCTCCTCACCATTCCTACCAGTTATAACCTATTATAACCTATTAAGAGTTCATCATTAAAAATATTATTTTTCTCCAATGCATAGATTTCTCACTCATCAAAGACATTTTTCTCAGGTTGTTTTTAGTCATTACTAAACTCACTATTAACTTGTTTGTCTAACCTCGAGGGAGGAAACTAGACCCAAGACCACTCTCCCCTTGAAAAAGGGAGACTAGTCCCACGAGCACGGTACCCTATAAAGAAGAACAACCTAAAAAAATATAACATGATTCATTGGCCTCCTACTTTTCCATGGGAGGTCAGATTCCATTGCTAGTTTTAGTTGGATATCTCAAATAATATTTTTCCAAATAAAACTTGTTCAAAACATATTATTTAACATTGTTGGGAAGACTGTAAACTTTAATATATAATGTGATGGTAAAGCTGCTAGCAATACCTGGGCGTATGTTGATAAAAGTGC
>APFE031119053.1:0-15470 GCA_000404065.3 Pinus taeda | reverse complement strand
CCTCCAAAAAAATCCTGCCAGAGTATGTTGATCATCCTGTGATCCCA
The DNA here is from genome assembly GCA_000404065.3 of Pinus taeda. NCBI lineage: Eukaryota > Viridiplantae > Streptophyta > Pinopsida > Pinales > Pinaceae > Pinus > Pinus taeda. Next base: position 15,423 of record APFE031119053.1, on the reverse strand, counting down.
TGTACAATCGTCATACCAAGACAACCCAACGAATTTTTCCATAAACTAGTTGGCCACTAGTGTTGACCCAAACTCCCCTAGTGAATGTGTGTGCTTAACTGCCAGGTCAACTGTACCATCCAGATCGTAGTCAACTAGCATACTTAGGAAATTATAGGTAGTCCCACCTAGATCCCAATGTCAGTCTTGTCTTTCAGTATCCTTAATGCCTTGAAGCTCCTACTGAGCTACACCTGGGTCCACTACTATCTCCATAGCCCACTCCACTAGGTGCCAACTCAAAATATATCGCCATCCAACCCCAAGAGAGGGATCGAATGCAGGAACTCCCACACATAGAATAACCCCAACATGAGGATGCTTCACTTTGTGCAACTCAAGTCATCTCATCTCATTATACTGGTCAACACATGAAATCTAACTAGGTAGCTCTACATCTCTCTCCCCAATGGACAAAGGTAACTTAACAGTGCTATCATCCCCATCTATGTAAGTTGAAAGAAGGTTGCTCTGATCTCCAACGTGCACTCTAGATGTACCATTCGAGAGTCCAACTATTCCCCAACGTGAATTATTTTTTCCATTGACTCAGTACAAACCACTCTCACACCCTACATATCCTCATTTTGTAACAGAATAGCTTCTTGCATTGACGTGGCCTTCCTTTTTCATGCTAGAAGGTCATCCTAAAATTGATGAAATTGTTGTGTGCGACCATCATAACCTATGTGTATCTTGGTGCCTCATCAAGGGTGGATACATGTTGGGTCCTTCATTTTTGAAGGCATATCAATTGTGAAGGATGTTTTGGACAAAAGTGTCAGAAACAGAGCATTGAAAAATGAAATTGGCAGTGAAATGTTTTGGAACTTGCAAAATGGAATATAAGGGCCCGTGTCAAAGAAATAGGAGTTAATTTTGATGTGGTTAATGGAGAACAAAGGTAATGGCCCTAGGTATTGGAAAACCATGGATCAAGCGAGCAAGGTATCAAATAATAGGTCAAGAGAGCGTGACTTTAAAAGAAGAAAGAAGGCAGCGAGAAACAAGTTTAGATGATGCCACAATGTTCAGATCATGCCAAGGATGTAGATAGTGCATGTATATTTTGGGGCATTATTGCAGCATTTTGGTGTTATGTAATTTTTGAGATCTGAGCTTGTAATCTATTGTCTCTATATTGTCTATCAATTTTGATATCTTCACACAAGTCTGTAATTGTTGCAAGTTGTAATGGTGATGCTATATTGTAACTGAAATTTGTTGTTTAATAATATATGGAGGATGGGAATTTTGATATTCACTTGTGTATTTTATGGGCCCCTTTAAAATTTTCTCCATATGTATATTTTATGTTAAGTGCATGGGTCTAATGGTTGTAAATGAATGTAGTAATACTTGTGCAAGTTTCCTAATTAATCAAACCTTGATCCCCTACATCCTTTTATGGTTTTGGCTCGCCTTGAGTGAGACGCACTTTTGTTCCAAAGGGGTAAAAATGCCGGCGAAGTGCTAGAATACATGCCTTCTTTTTTGGCACCCTCGGTCGATCCCTAAGTCAAACTCAAATTAAACTTTTCTTCCAACAAATATTTCCATTGTCGAGACCTCGAGTTTCTTAGTGGATTTAGATCATGCGACCAAGTTATATCCGTCATGATATCCAAAAATTGTTGCATGAAAGGGTTGATTACTTTGTTTTGAAGCGGGTAGAACTGAGACAGAAGAATCTAAATTCGGTCAAAGAAGAGACATTGTACTCTGAACCTGCTTGCGACCAGTACGATATCTTTTGGTGTGAATTCCTAGAGAAGTTAGAATATTGGTTGACTCGCTTCCACCATAAATTGAGGGTTGCAGTACAACCGAGATTACGTAGAAATTGGACCACAACTGATCTCGCCAACCTTCATTGGTTGGATAAAGAGTTAATGAGAGATGTTGAATTTTGGGTTAATGCAAATATTGAAGGTTATATCATTGAATTTGTGAGTGAGAAGCACCATTCATTCCGTCGTAAAAAATCCATATTCAAATTCGGAATATGAGTACAAATGTTAAAAGAGATCCCTCTCTAGATTAAAGTCTTGTTGGTTGAAGACAGTTTGTGGGTGTTCCCACAAGATAAAATGGCATCTTAAATCTCTAATATTGGGCGAATGGATTAGCAGAGAGGAATGTTGTGTCGCTACAAAAGGATGAAGGAGTTCCTATAATAAATCAAGAAGAGTTGTAGAATATGATGGGTTTTAGAGCAATGTGGAGGGAAATAATAGTTGAAGAGTGGCATGAAAGAAATTTGCAGGAAGTTAGGATTAGGAGAAGGGAGTTGCAATGCATAGGCGACAATGTAAGGAGTTTTGTAGTGAGGAATAGAGAAATGGAGACTCCAGAGTTAGAGAATAGAAGTAAGGGAGAAGGTTTTTCCTTGTGAAATAGGAGGATCCAGCTAAAGAAGAAGTGGAAGTGGAACGAAAGGATCAAAATCAATTACTCTTATGCATGATGAGATGGAAGGATTTTGGATGCCTGAGTCAGATGCCTGATTGACTAGGATACTAGATGAAGATACCCTAGTAGAAGATGATTTGAATTTTATGATGAGGTGACTATTCTTTGAGGATGAATCAATGCCAGAATGTAGAAATCCACAACCCAGAAGCACGACTCCTCCTCTCCCTGACCTTCCCCTGGTGCAATATCAAAGTCTGTATTTTCTCTTTTCAAAGGTATGCAAGTTCATTAAATTTTAGTTGTTGCTTAGGGGTAAAACTAGTTCTATTGTTGTTAGTCAATCAAGTACAACTATTTGTTCTCAATTTGGTTCCTGAGGATTCATACTTGTCTCTTCAACACAAGAAACTATGGATGGAGTCACTGTCAGCTCACTTACCACATACCCAGCATTCGCAGGAAGGGGGGGGTGAGGATGTTGAGCAACATCGGTATTTGTGTGATGATGTTTAGAGAGCTCATTAGACACTAGATTCTACTAAGCTCAATTAATTCCAAACTACATTGTGGGACCAAACATTGATATGGTATATAAAATGGATCAATGTTAATCCCAACACTAGTATTGATCATGTTAAACAAGAGTTGATTCAAGATTTTAAGTTCCACAATTGAATCAACAAGGACTGGTGGAATTGTTAAATATTCGCCAACAAGAAGGGGAATCTGCTTGGCAATGCATGCAGTGATTCAAGGATGCCATTAGTAAACTATATTATCCTATTGATCCTCATCACCAAAGAGATTGTTTTATCAAGGCTTTGTTACCAATGAATCTTATTCCTCTATCTCAGCAGAAGGTTAACACGCTTCAAGATGCTTTGGAGAAAGCAAGGCAAATAGAGGCTATGGTTGGTTATCCACAATATTGCAGAGTAAGTGGGCCTTCAACATATCCTTCTATTATGGGTCTTCAGAATCATATTGCTACATTGATAGACTGGTTTAAAGATATGGCACCTTTACGTCATGTGGTACCTCGTGTTTGGCGTGCCCACTGTTAGGTTGAGTGACATCATGTTATAGAGTGCATGCGATTGAGAGGGTCAAGACTCTACAGTGCTCTTATCAAACCTCTGCCACTTCAGTCTCCCAGATTTCCATAAATCTCATATGCTCTTCCTTATAAAGGTCATACGCAATTCTAGTCATTTGCCAGCCCTCAAGGTATGTATGCAAATGATTATTGGGAGGTTTGTCGAAGTTTTGATCATTTACCTTAGTTTTATCCTATTCTATGGAAGTATTTGAATATTACAAATAACTTGTTTTGTGAGTTTTTTGGATCACCAAATCATCATACGGCTCAATGTCGGTCCTTGGATGATTTAGCATACCTCCTCAACCATTCTTCTTTCCGTTTAATGAGACTCCTTGAGGGTGAGGAGGAGGTGCTCCTAGGGGACGAAGGATGGGCAGAAGAGGCTTGATTATGTGCTATAACTATGATTAGGAAGGCCATGTGGTGAGTGAGGAGAAGCATTTCATATAACCCTTCCAACCTATAAGGGAATGGTTTAAGTTATTCTTACAAATTATGAATCATGAGAAACTCACGGGTAAGTTGCGGAAAAGGTTGAAAACCATTTTTAAGGATGATGTGTTCCCTGAGGAATCGATTTCTGCAAACCTACCTAAGTGGAATGCTAGACGGGTAGAGAGAAATAAGAAGTGGACTGGAAGGGAGTTTTGGGTAGATGCTCAGATCGGAAGGTTTCAGATCAAGGAATCCATGCTAGATTTTGGGGTCAGATATTAATATTTTGCTAAGAAAAAATTGGGAAGCTCTCAGAAAACACAAGTTGGTCTATTTCCCTATTCAGTTGCAGATGGAAAACCAATATTGCATTATTCCTATTTGAATATTAGAGGATGTTGAGGTTGGTATAGCTAGTGTTAATACTTATGTAGATTTCGAAGTTATTGATATTATTGGGGATAAAGATCCATACCCAACTTTATTGGGCATTGACTGCGCTTTCAAGAATTATGCAGTCATTGATGTGAAGCGGGAGACTATGAATTTTGAAGTACATGGCATGCGCGTTATACAACCTTTTGATCCTTATCAGGGTCTAAGATATACTAAACCTATGGATGATGTTGAATCCCCTAATTTAGTGGACCAATTATATCAACTCATTGTTGGGAAGCGAGACGATTATATTAACCCCACATCAATTGGTTCTATTATTTGGCAGAGTATTCAAAGCACTGAACTCGACTCTGAGGTTGTTATGGAATATTGGCAACAAGGCGCTCATGAAATTCACTCTCAACATTATGCTATTGTTTGATGGGTCCGTTGGATTTGTACTGAGGTACGTGAGTATCCTATTTTTAATGGTACTAATTCTATTGTAAACTTTATTAAATAAATTGATTCTTGCATAGAAAAATGTCAAAAGAACGTTTTAATGAGTGTTACTTTGCAAGTGACTCCTGCGAGATGGTAGGTAGCTCATTGAGATCAGCTTCAAGAATGGAACACTGTTAAGGTTGTTTTGTTATATCGATTTTTCCCACCAAATGAGATTTTAAGAAACATTCCTATTTATAATGGTCGTACTTCTCTGCAAGACCATGTTGCACATTGTTGTCATGTATGGAGGGTTGATGGCCTAGCAGTTTAAATGTGGACGCATCTATGTATTCATTCTTTAGGAAATATTTTGCAAGCTTGGTATCTGCAGGAGGAGCTAAAACTCCAGACAACAGATTGAGATGTTTTGATAGCTCAATTTAGTAGAGAATTTTATTTTTCTGATGCTGATGAAAATATGGCGCAGGCTCTTAGAGCTACTAGAGGAGTCTTGTTTCAAGTGAGGATGCTTTAGTAGAATGCAACATGTATGGATAATTTGCACACCAGTATTACTCGAGGTTTCATGAAGCTATTGTATGTGGTAAAGTTAAGGCACTTATCCTTCAAATATTCTGAAGGGGACCGAAAGATTAAAGAGTACTCTATATGCAATGCTCTACATTTGTAGTTGTTTAAGTTGAAAAAAATGAATATAGGCACAAAATATAAGTCGAATCTTGTGTCCACTGGAGATTATTGGGATGATCATACCATGCAACAAATTTTTTATCCGCTTAAAGAATATGAGGATTTATTGCCCTGTTTTGTCTAAGAATTGAAGGGAATTAAATGTGATCTAGGAGAAATGAAAATAGCATTGAAGCCATATGCAAAACCCATTAAGAACCGACCTTACAAGTTGAATCTGCAAGTCAAGGAGAAAGTCAAGAAGGAAATTGACAAAATGCTAGTTCTTGACCTCATATCTCCAATTGATGAAGGCGAACGAATAAGCCCCATTTTTATACAGGATAAGAGGGATTCATATGAAATCTGAGTGTGTTTTAACTACCGCAACCTCAATAATGCATGTGTTCATGACCCATTTCCAACCCATTTCAACGATAAAGTCTTGGAAAATGTTAGGGGAAATGGAGCTTACTCTTTTACTGATGGTTTCTCGGGATATCATCAAGTATACATTGCAAAAGAATATAAGAAGAAGACCATGTTCACCACTGAATGGGGGTCATGTGCATATAATGTTATGCCTTTTGGGTTGAATAATTCTCCAGTTGTCTTCTCTCGTATTGTTATTGTTGCTTTCTGTGAATGTATACACAAGTTCCTAGAAGTTTATATGGATGATTGGACTATTTATAGTTTTTTCAAGAATCAACCTAGCTTGTTAAGGGTTATGTTTGGTAGGTGTAGGAAAATCCAAATATCATTGAACCTATGGAAATGCATTTCTTTTGTGCATTTTGGAACATTATTGGGGCATATTTTTTGCAAGGAGGGAGTTTGTGTGGATCTTGCTAAAGTCGCAGTGATACTAAATATGTTGCCACCCACCTCAGTTCGACAGTTGTGTTCCACTTTGGGACATACTAGTTACTATTGTAGATTCATAAGAAAATATGCTTCAATTACAACTCCGCTTGAAAGGCTCCTTAAGAAATTTGAGTGATTTATATGGTCTAACGAATGTGATGTTGCATTTGATACATTGAAGGAGAAGCTTGGAATTGCACCTATTTTGGTTTATCCTGATTGGAATGATAAATTCCACGTCCATGTTGATGCATTTGGGATTGATTTGGGAGTTATCCTAAAGAAACTTGGACCATCCTATCTATTTCACAAGCAGAAAACTTTCCAATGCGGAGAAGAACATACTACCACTGAACGAGAAGCTTTGGTGATGGTGTATTCTCTCCAGAACCTTTGACATTACTTGCTGGGAGGTTCGTTCAAGTTTTTCACACACCAATTAGTGTCGAAGTATTTAGTTAATAATCTTATGCTTGAAGGAATAATTTTTTGTTAGTTGTTGTTATTCCAAGAGTTAACTTTGGAAGTACTTATCAAGTTGGGAAGGTCAATTGTGGGGTCGGATCATTTGTCCAGGTTGCAGTCACGAGATTTAGGGATACCGATTGATGATGAGTTTCCAAATGCTCATTTTTTCTGCATCGAATTTGCTCCTGACTATTTAGAAGATATTGCTACCTTTCTTGCTATAGGTTAGTGCCCTTCCAATTACACTACGGTGCAGAAAAAGAATTTAGTTGTTAGAGCACAAGACTATCAACTTATTGTAGTTATATAATATGGGGCTTGATTAGGTCTTATGTCGTTGTATCTTTGATCTAGAGCGCGAAGGTTTATTCCAGTAATTTCATGCTGGAGTTGCAGGGGGACATGTTGGGGGCAAAGATATTACTCAAAATGTCTTACAAATTGGTATTTGGTGGTTGACTCTGTTCAAGGATGTGAAATAATATGCAAAGACTTGCGATGTTTGTCAATGGGTTGGTTAACCACCACATCGAGATGAAATTCCCTTGCATTTGGTGTAGGTGCTTGCTGCATTTTAAAAATTGGTTGTTCATTTTATTGGACCAATCCACCGTCTTGCTCGCCACAAACATGTTCGATATATCATTACCACAACATATTATTTGACTCGTTGGGTGGAAGCTTACCCATTTAAAGAATGCATTGTTGATACGGATTCTTATTTTATCTTTGATAATCTTATTACCAAGTTTGGTTGCCCTCACATCCTGATGAGTAATAAAGGTTCCCTTTTTATTAATGACACAGTTTAGACTTTGTTACATAATTTCATGATATGGCATCATAAAAGCACTCTTTATCATCCACAATCCAATCTAACTGTAGAAGCATTTACTAAAATATTGGAGAGGGGATTTACGAAGTTCCGTTCTGCAAATCAAGATGATTGGGATGAATAGGTTCCTACTACTTTGTGGGCCTATAGAATATTGTCAAACGAATACATATGTATACCCCGTTTGAATTATTTTGTGGAAGAGAGTTGTAGTTCCTGTTGAGTTTATTGTTCCTAATATTTTCATTGCTCATGCAACTCGAATGTTTGAAGATGAATCCATTCTTGATAGAGTAAATGAGTTATTGCAACTGGATGAGTCTCGATTTATTATGTATTTTCATCAAATAGTTGATAAGGAGCACTAGAAGACTTGGCATGATCGACACTTCAACAAGAAGTCATTTTCCATGTGTGAACAAGTACTACTTTATGACAACAAGTATCACAAGCATCCTGGTAAGCTCCAAATACATTGACTTGGTCCCTTTTATGTTGCGGAAATTAAAGATTTTGGTGTTTCTCAACTTTCTCAATTAGATGGTACTCTTTTTTCTACATGAGTGAATGGCTCTCACCTGAAGCCCTATTTTTCTACTTCAACTTCAAAATAAAGTGTCCTCTTCTTGTGAGAGTAGCAGGTAGGAGTTAGGATAGTTTTGTCAATAAAGTATTTCCTCGATTTGATAGGTTGTATTTTTTGTCTTTTCTGCAAGTGTGGTCTTTTTTTAGTTGCGTCCTATCGCAACTAATTGTGGTCGGGGAAATTTTTTCATATCTTGTCTTCTCAAAAACTTTAATGCTTGTCTTGTCTGTAAGTATTCCCAATCATGTTAGAGTTAGTTACCAAATCCATATCACAATTTCTGATAATATTTTATTCTACTATTAGATTTCCTGTGACGTCACTACATTCCTCGGTATGTGTCCGGATCACCTGTCATTAATTTGAATTTAATTTGTACTTCCCACACCTAACGGCTAACCCCCCCCCTCTCATTTATTGTTCTATATATTCCTACCTGTTGTCTTTACTTTCATCTTTTCCATTTACGCACTTTCATTTCCACTCTAGCTCCACTACCGCTCGCCCTGAACTTTCTTTTCCTTCTCGTCCTCCCATCCAATTTGTGTACACCTGTCATCCTACAAACATGGTTTGTCAGGTTAAATCTTCTGTCATTTTGTACCCTATAAATTATTGTATTCACCACGAGGATGATCTATTGGGGAAGTACGAAGAAGCCCACCTTGTCGATAACGACCTCTCTGATCCCACCTTGTTCCTTGGGCTCCAAACTGATGTTTTTATGGAGCACAATACCTACCCAAATGCTCACTCCACCATGAAATTCAATAGTGTTTTCCATCCAATAATACAATCCACCCTTCTTGTTCTGTGGGATTTCCCTGTGTTTGGCACCATTGGTGAGATTATGCAGTGCGCAAAGTTCCTTATCAATCAACTTCATGGGGGTTCTATTTAGTTGGATCACGAATACCCCATCCATGCAATAGATATCCACAAAATCACCAAATTTTCCACATATGGTGCTAATGGACATTCGGCCTTTTAGAAAATGGTTAAGCATGGAAAGAAAACAGATGAAAAAAATTGTACAAGAAGTATGGTACCATTCACAAGGTTGAGAAGTTATTTTAGATATGACCAACAATATGCTAATTCAGGTTGTTGCTACAGTTATCACCACTAAGCTCATGTGCCACTATACCAGAAGAGAATGCATGTTGGATGTTATTTTTGTTGCAAAAACATGTGTCCATGGTGATCAACTTAATTGGTCTATCTATCTCCTCCATGAATTATTTGAAGCCGCCAAAGATGTATATTCTCGGCCTACTTATTTTGTTTCTAGATTTAGGCTTATTCCCCTTGTTATGTCTAAACAGTGTGCTCTAGAGAGTCATCACCTAGCCATAGTTGCAGAAGATGAACCTCTTACTTTTATGTATGCACCTTGATGTAGCACTAAAGATATCGTGAAAAAACAGTTTAACGACCTCGCATTTGGCCACTGGTTCAACAAGATGGTCGTTGTGTCACATTCTATTTTGCAGGTGTCGCTCCCTCTGTTGGAAAAATACTCTCTTCCGGTTTGGTTTGGGATATCTCATAATTATTATTATCTTCAGTCGATGCATGTTTCTTTGAACATATTTTTTATGCACCCACTGTCGTTCTACATCAGCGAAAATGAATTTCATTCTAAAGTCGGCACTTGTCATGGGTTTGTCACATGGTAGCAAGATGGACAAATCTTCTATAATTTTGACGCAATCAAACCCATCAAGGAGGCCCCTTCCACTTTGCAAAAGCACTCTGAAGAGGTGTCGGATGGTCTCTAGCCTCTAGTGAAGAAAGCTAAGGAGCATGTGAGCTCGGCCTACGCTACCTGGTTCGAGGTAGGTTCCTATGTTCAACAAACTCTTCAAGTGCATCAAGTTGCTCCTATGTCTATTGCACCACCTGCTATCAGATCTACCATTCCACCTGCCACCACTCCTACTTGCCTTTCACCTCACCAGTTCCATAGCACTATCTCTTCTTCCAATTTCATTGACCTCGATTTTGAACCCCTATCCACTGACTGTTTGGTCAATTTAGTGATGTCTAAATTGCAACTTTTAAATGTCAACCCGGGGCTCGTAAGCTGATGAAGTGAGGTGTACTGTATGTACTTAGGCAACTATTTCTTAAGCTTTTGTCGTTTTTAACTTTTTAGGTTTGTTTTCAAGTATATCTCTCCTAATGTGATGTGATGGAAATGAAATAAAGTGAGTGAAGTGTGTGAGATTGTGATGTGATTTTTACAATTTAAAAGTATTCTACAAGAAAGCTTGAAATGAAGTCAACTCTTAAAGGAAAATAAAGACATTAAATAAAAGACTAATGATATTGGCCCAGTGCCTCTGCTGCTGCAAGGAAATGAAAATGAAATCTATGTCAAATAACAACTAAACAATGTGAGACTAAAGTAAATCTACCTAAAAAAAAGACTAGTCACAAATACTTTAACTTCTTCTTAACCTCTTGCCTTTTAACTGAATATATCATGTGATAAACAATTAAAAACAAGTCAAGCAATTGTGAGTTCTTGAATAACTAAACCAAGCTGTGTTAAGTGATATTTTGGTCCTCAATAAAGCTATTAAATTATGAAGAAGGAACCATCAATAGATAAACAACTTGATATCTAAAAAACAGAAGGCAAATATGCAAATTGACTAAGTGATAATGAGGAAATAAAGGCTGCAAAACAAAGAAGGTCAGCAACATAGACAAGATGATCACAAGTGTCACTAGTTATGAAAAAGAAAAGAAAGAAATTGTCCCGGGCACGCCTAAGAAACCTGCATAACACACTGATCAGTCATGAAAAAGTACAGAATTGTAAACAAGCAGAATTTGAAATGTATGTACAGCTATCAAAACTCAACAATCAAAGGTAGTATATACATAAAATCAGAAAACGAAATGCAGGAAATTAAAAGTACTATACAGGCCTTTAGTAAACAGGGGCCCTCTGCCTACTCCAGCCGTTTCAAAGATCAATCACACGCGTAAATGGAATAACAGTCTTCTTATATATTATGCATGAAAATAGAAAATACAGTGGGAGTTCAAAAGTATATAACAACAGCTAACAACTAACTTGTCCAGCGTTCAAAGACGCTTTATTTATAACTGAAGAAGGCGAACTAACTTAACGAAATCTAAGTAATTTGAACAGCTGAATAAAAACACGTAGTCTTGCTACGTCCTCGGATTTAGGCAACGGTCATTGTGGGCATTCAATCCGCTGTTGGATTATGTTTCCCACTACCTTCATAACTGAGGACGATGCCACCTGTTCTTCACGTGCTCTAAAACAGAACACGCAGAGCCGTGCCACCGCCAATGACCTCCGTTGACCGAAGTTACCTCCTCGTTGACCACGGGCTTGGATGACTGGTTTGGATGATCTGGAGGGACACACACCATGTCCTTGGTTCCACGAACTTGCCCATGTGGCTCTTCTTCCCGGAGGACACCTGGAACATAGCATTTAATAAAACAACTGCGGAATCCGGGGTTGGCTGCGGAAACCGGGATCAGCTGACGGAAAGCAGCACCTTGAACCAAAATTCTAAACCAAACACAGTCATTAGCATAATTAGAAAACCATGTAAAAAGTCCTAAAATACAATGATTTGAGCAATTTGATGGAGGGAATGAGTGGCAAAATAAGGAAATGAATAGGAAAAAGAGGCTGGGAGGATGTGTAAAGAAGTGTAGGTTTCAGGCTCAACATACCCCCACTGTGAAGGTGTTGCATGTCCTCATGCAACCAAAACTTTTTCATTATTTTTAATCCATGTGCTCAGATGCTTCTGCCAAAACATCTAACCTTCTTCTCTTTCTCCTTGTTGCCAATATTGTCCTTGGTTTCTTGACTAAACACCTGAACCTCAAATTGATCAATGCCCTGCTGAGTTTCTTACATTTCCCTTTCAATTTTCTCTTCTTCTTCTGTCAGAGTCCTAAGTGAAGCATGGTATTTTCATGGACCATTTTGTCCACCTTGCTTTGTTCTTTCAATGCTTCGTTTTCTTGTTTAATATGCCGGTTCAGGACTTCTAGTTCAAACACCTCCTGTTTTAATGAATTGACCTGTTCATCAAGAGGCAATATAGTGCTTGGTCTTGCAACTGATTGCTCCAAGTCCTCCAAATAATCATATACCTCCTATTGGTCAGGGTCAACTTCAGGTGATCTTCTTGGGCTATGTTCAAGATCAAATTCTGTTTGAGATTCTGTTTGAAAGGGACTCTCTTCGTGTGGAGGAGTGGACTCAAGGTCAAGATGAGCTGGGGCCTTTTCAGCTGTAGCTTCTCCCAAATCAATGAAATGTGACTGTTTTTATTTAGTCACACTCATTTTTCCTTTCAGTCTACTGCTTCTTCTCACTTGTACACTAGTGCTCTTTTGCTGGGCACTTTGTTTTTCTTTCTGTTTCCTCTTTGAGAGGGCAGTGGCTTGAATTTGTGCTAATCTATCAGCCAAGGTTTGGGAGTCTTCTTCTACTGAAGGTTTAGGTGATGGAGATGATTCATGAACAATTGTCTTCCCTTTATCCTTTTTCTGTTTCTTTTCTTCTTGGGTAGTTTCCTGAGTTTGCACAATAGGAGAGTCCTGGACAGCAACATCTCTTTTCGTTCTCCTACTTCCTTTTGGGATTTTAGGAGAACTGCTAGCGGAAGCTTCAGTCACTTCTTGGAAATGATTCCTGACAAAAAACTTTTCCCATGTATCCTTGTGATTTTTCAGTTGATCCTCTATGAGAATTCTAATGAGGCCATGATGATATAAGTGGGGTTCAATATGGCCTACATTCTTTTGGACAGTGGAACTCATTTTCTTTAGGCTTCTTAGCAGAAAGTAGGGTAGATTGATGGCATGGCCTTCCATAAAATTCATCATAATCCTTGCATGGTACATATACATGGTACCAAAGCGGCCCTCACATGTAATAAACTTTTGAACAAGTAATAGTAATGCAGTCCATTCTTCCTTAATTACATGTACAGGAATCCCTTTAGTAAATATTGAAGTGTCCATACCTGGGTTTTTGAGCATATCCTTCCACGCCTGATCTTCCACCCCTCTATTCTTGAACCATCTATCTCCCACCTGAGGTAGACTGGTTGCTGTGGCTATTGTATTCTCTGTTATTGTAAATTTCAGGTCCCCTACTTCCACGGTATTTCCATTGAAAGACCGAGCAAATGCCTTTGTTACCTCTTTGTCATATCCTCTGAATTTTTCAATGAACTTTAACCATTTTTCTTTTTTCAGTGCTTCCTTCGTCTGAGGATATCCTTCTAAATATTTCGAACCTTCGGGTTCAGATCTAAGCAGCTTTCCCATCTTAGCTCTCAATCTTCAGCTGAAGTTTTGACTGTATATGACTGCTCAGGGAGGATGCTTTGCGGAAAAACAGATGAATTACGGCTGTAAGTGGAATAGCCGCAATGCAAAGTGTTTTACAGACTGTAAGTGGGGTTTGGAACAGAGCTGTGGAGTTTACAGCGGAAATGGGAGTGAAAATAGTGTGCGTATGAGGGAGTAGAACACAAGAATGAGTTCAAATGCATGCGGAAATGCAGTGATAAGGGTATGGCATAACGGTTGAATCCTTTAGAGCCGAGTGGCTTCGCACACGTATCAGTATTGGTTGCGGAAATCATGTAGTGAAGAGACGTAGTGTAATAGGACACTTCTTTGTACGGTCAATAAATGAAACTGCAATCCCATTTTGAGTTTAAATTAAGAGCGATCATGGGACCGTTAGAAGGGTATGAGGTGGATGAAGGATTACCGTGGAGGAGAAGTGGGATGATTTTTGCTGAATCATTGCATTTAGTGGCTCTTCCAAGATTTAATAACTATGCATAAAATGACATTAAATTGTTGTTTGGAAAAGATTTTGATCATACCTTCATGAGTGTTGCCATTTGTTGATTAGGGTTGCTAATCCATTATTGCTTTTTGATCTTGCAGGTGCCTCATATCCTTGCTGCCTTTGGTGATGATGATGTGAATCCTTTGACTGAGATTTTCCTTTGAAAACAGAGTGCTGCTGGCTGTAGAGACAGAGTCATTTCTAGCTGCGGAAACTGGTGCGAGCTGCGGAAACAATTTCCAGCTGCGGAAACTAAGACATCTCCCTTTTAACTGCACAAAGTTAGTTAGGAAAAGACTAACTGAATGAAAATAATCCTAAAAAGGATTTTTATTGATGATATGAAATGGAGTGGATGGAATGGAATGAAAAATGAAATGGAATGAAGTGAAATGGAGTGAAAAATATGGAGTGAAGTGAAATGGAATGAAGTGAAATGGAGTGAAAAATATGGAGTGAAGTGAAATGGAATGAAGATGGAATGATGATGGAAAGAGAGAGATTTTTTTTTGGAAAATATGGAGTGTCAGGTGTCCCTAATTTTCACCCCATATTTTCTGTATAAGACCGCCAATCTGAGATTGGTTTTCAGGCTTATACACATTTTTTTTTCTTTTTTCCTTTTTTTTTTTCAATTCAGAAAGAAACAAGATTAGGTTGATGGAGGAGAAGAATTCTTCTCCACTAGCCTCATTGTAGAATTTTCTTGAAATATTTTGACAAAGTCCTCTTTTGAGAGTGGCTTATGATAAATTTTCAATCGATGGCCATTCACAATGAGAGGACTTTGAAACTCATCAATAGTCTTGATTCGAACTGCTCCATTGTTAAAGACTTCATCAATCTCATATGGCCCTAGCCAATGAGTTTGAAATTTCCCTTTGAAGTCTTTAAACTTTAAATCAAACAGTAACACCCAATCTCCCTTTTGAAACTTCTTCTCTTTGATATATCGGTCATGCCACTTAGTTCTTTGGTGCTGAACTAGATCGGTCCTTAATATTGCATCTTGTCTCATTTCATCTAGCTCATTTAGCTGCTCCATTCTGTGCTTTTGGGCTTCTGATAGACTCATCCCCAACTGAGCTTCCATCTTGAAGGTCTTGATTTGAAATTCAATGGGGAGCAAGACTTCTTTCCAATAAACAAGTTCATAGGGAGAATGTCCAGTTGTGCTCCTCCATGTTGTTCTATAGGCCCATAAGGCTTCAGGAAGCCTTTCTGCCCAATCTCTTCTGTGGAGATGAACAGTTTTGGTGAGGATGCTCTCAAGAACTTTGTTT
>APFE031119046.1:16095-49979 GCA_000404065.3 Pinus taeda | reverse complement strand
TATTGTTATTTTTGTGGCTTTATATTATTATTGTTAGGTCGGCTGGGTTATATTGTGACTCCTTAGACTCCTATATATAGAAAGGAGGTTTTGTCATTTGAATCATCGAAGAATTGTTCATTTATGTAATGTAAAGGAGGTTTCCCCCCCGAAGAGGCTGAATTATAAGGCATTGATCTATCTTTTCTATATTTTCTTGAGCTGGATTCCTAACAATGATGGTTTTTTAAAAAGTCCTAGCCGAAGTCACCAGACTTCCGACAGAAGGGGCGAAATGGGCAGATAAGCACGTCCTTTTATACAATGCAATTGAAGCATTTTGAGACCTAGGCGAGTGGCTGGTACAAATAGGGAACGGAATTCATCCTTTTGTGTTGCAGTAACCGTTGAAAGAAGTAGTGCTCATCGTCTCAAGATATATCACCTACGACGGCCAACATGATGTGGTAAAGCCACGACAACTAAAACTTCTAGCCATTTTAAAGAAAAGAATTTCAGTTAATTTACCATTTTATCTCAATTCCCTGTTACCAAGGACCCACATAGTGCAATCAACCATCATGGGTTAATTAAGTTAATTATCACAAATATATTGGCACAAAAACAATTAACATGGGACAGTATCATAAATCCTACATTGGCTCCACCCCAGGAAAATGTAGAAACAAAGCAGCAAGGGCCAAGAACCCCAAGCCCAAAGAGAATACTAAAGAGAAAGAGTCCCTTTGCACCCCTAGAATCAACTAAGCATAGGCACTCTGTGTGAGTAAAAGCCTAGCGGCGCATCCCAATCCAAGCAAAGGAAGCTAGACCATCCCACACACCTCCTCTTAGTTCGCAAGACCCTCCTTTGCAAGGATATGAGGAGGAAGTGGCCAGGGTTTTTGGAAGCATGGGAGTGTTTACTAAAGGTAGGGTACAACCAAGGAACATTGAAAAACAGAATTGTACCTCTAACTGGTCGGCCCCTGCTGACAATCCCGGTTAGGAACAAACCCGGCCATGCACTGACGCCATAGAGGGACAAAGGGAGTCAATTGCTACTATGGAAACACCACCCGAATCCGAGGAGCATGAAGGAGAAGCTAGCAGAAAGGAAACTTAAATAGTAGGCACCGGTCCAGTGGACCCCCCAACATAAGGAAACCCTGAAGATGAAAACTTGAGAGACGCCAATCAACAAAGCGATACTCCCTTTTCAAACTCCCCTACGGATGAAGCCTACCAAGGATAAGACCACAAGAATGATAATTGATTCGAAGATACCACTGCATTGGGATCTCCTAAAAATGAAATACATAATAATTATGAGTTGCAAGGATAAATTCCACCAGAAAACACAGTTCCAATTGGGAACATCCCCGATGATGACATAGTACAACCTGTACAAAAAGTAGAGGATAACGTAGCTTCAGACGAAGGCCCTAGAGTAGAGAAACCCTATAGAGCTAAGCTTAGCAAGATGCTCAAGAAGTACAGAAAATAAAAGCAAGTAATCAACTAGCTGAAATATTGGTTAAAGGAAACAACCAGAACCAGGAAATTGAAAGTGGAAATGAAAACTGTAGGAACGCAAACAGAATAATGTTCTATAAGGGATGCTGAGACTAGAGTTTCTTGATGTTTGTCCAAAAGAAACCCAGACTGAGCCAGCTATGATAGAAGACATTTCCATGCAAACTAAGGAGCCCTGTATCTTTTCACAAGGAACTCAAACGGACCACCCCACTGCGGACATTATTGTCCAAATAGATGTTGAAGAAGATGTTCAAGTTGATTGTATAATTCAAGAAGCAACTGAAGCTTCTATGCATACTAACCCTGCGAAACCCAAGATGAAGAGGCCCAAATAGATGAAACACCCCTTTACACCCCCCTGGTAAGAAAGGTTGTCATGAGAAAATTATAGAAGAGCTACTAATGGTTCACCAAGAACTAGCTCAGCACAAGGAAAAGGTGGTTCCTCTACATGAACATCAAGGGTTAAAGAAGAAGTTTGAATCACTTACCAGGACTGAAGATGAGACCTTTGCTCAATATAAGGTTGAGCAAAAGAAGGTTGAAAGACTAGAGGGTCAATTGCAAAAATCTAGAGAGCAAATGGACATTGTCTACTCTCTCTATTCAGACACCCTATCTTGTTGAGCCCCCACCACAAATTATTCTTTATTTCTCATGGAATGATACCTCCTGTTAAAAGTTAAGGCCGTTAAGGTTGGTAAACCGACAGAGATAGAAACCACTCCTGACCTTATCAAATGCTTCAGATAGCATGATGAGAAGGTTTAGCGCCTCCTTTATGAACTCGATATGCATAATTTTGTTTTAGAAGATGACAGGGACAACCAACCTACCCCTTTTATAGGATACATTCAATTTCAGGAGTTCCTCTCATTTGCTGCCAATCAGCTAAAATGCGCCAAGGCTCACAACACTCTCAAAAGGTGTGAAGATGGCATTGACCTATGGAACAGAGGGGAGCCTACACAGCCATTACTCCTATCTATCAAGCATAAATAATTTATGAAAAAAGATGGTGTCGTAGGCAAATTGCGACCACTCCATACTGATATCATTCAGGCCAGAAAGGAATACTTCCAAGACATTAAAGAAGAATCCTTGGTTGCATCAAGGCAGAGGTGGGAAGTCTCTAGTAACACTATGAGGGGCCAAGATCCATTTGGATATCGAAACTTCCAAGCTGCCTCTTCCCATTTTTATAAATACAACAATATGATTTTAACAATGGGGCCATATTGGATAGGTTGTCATTACATACCCCAATCATATGGTACCCTCCTGATCAATTCATAGTGATAAAAATTTAAAGGATCATGAGGTAACCTAAGCCTTTGATGTCCTTAAGCAAAAGAATGGTTTTAGGAATTACAAGGAGGAAGTATATCCTTCTTATTCCCTCACTGAGTTGCATCTAAACTATATGCTTGCACGACAATGTGCTATAAGGTAAGCTGGGGAGTATGTTGGGATAGGAAAAACGTATGATTTCCCTTCATAAATGCTTCATTTATCATTCATCCTTATACGATTATCTCTGTTTAAAGATTAAAATCAGGAAAATATCGGCTAAAGTTGAATGGAACTATTCAATGATGGAATAGGCAAATTTAGTACGAAAAACTGATTCTTTGCCATCTTTGTATTCAAAGATGCAGATTGGGAAAAAGTTCTTCAGTTTCCAGAATAACATGAGCCCATACAAGGGAAAAGCTAAAATGTCTTCGGTAGACAAGGAAGTGGAAGATCAATTCGAAGATTCCTATTTTATCACATGATCAGATTTTATATTGCAAAATCCTCAGGATCCCCCGACCCCGAGGATTTTCTTTTATCCAGTTTCTCTTTTATGTTATATATAGGGCCAAAAGGCAATTAGAGACAGTTCAGGCCTTTGATAATCTATAATTATTATTTTTGGAAACATATACGTTGTTATATCAGTGACTCTATCAACTATTACTTGAAAATAATGAAAGAAGGTTGTGTTTGATACATCTTCCTATTCTGAGTTCTTATTAAGCAGAGGCTTCTGGCGACTTTGGGCCCAGCCACAAGAAGTTCCACTCCTCCTTTGTGTTATAGTTTTATATTTACTCTTGGTTATTTATTTAATGTTGATTTATTTCATTTATCGTGAAGGTTTGTGATATTGATTCATATTGTTGTTCAATTATATTCAGAGTGGAGTCGTGAGATATACTTAAAGTAGCACTTTGATTGGAATGAGTAAATTTGTTTTGATAGCAGATTGTTGTTCATTTGAATAGATGTTATCATAGATCTTGAGAGATAAGACTAATTAACTTCTACATATTGCAATATAGATTGTTTTCTATTTAGGAATCCTTTATCGCTATTTTTTGTTCAACTACCGATTGTTGATTGCTGATCATTTATTGTTGTTGTTCAATTGGGAAATGCAGATTGATTTGGGTTGTTATAGATTAACAGTGTTGATTCAATAGTTATATTTTCTTTAATTGATTGGGTATGATTAGTCTTAAGTTTATTTGAACGATTCTAAGTGTAATTCTTATTTGCATTCAGTTTCAATTGATTTCAGAACAAGTTGCATAGAATTGAGAGTGTTTCAAAGAGTATTTCTTCCATAAATAGTTCTTTTCAGAATTATGTGAATTGAATTGAAGAGTTAGCCTTTATTGATTGCAACGATTCATCATTAGATAACCTCTATATTCATTGCACATAATGTTCTGGCACTGTTGACATAAAAAGACTTACCTCGGGTTGACAACTAATATAGGGATTAAGATTGCCTGTAAAAGACATCTTAGTGACCCAACAAATGGTTACATAGAAGATCTAACTTGTGAAATTAAATCATGTTCTTAGTATCACATGTTTTTCTTGGAAGTATGTATTACAGGTATAAAATATCATGGCTTAATACAAATAGAACGCTTCAACGAATCCTTACAAGGTTTGTCAAGGAAAATCTCTAGGTATGTCTTAGACTATACACCTTATAAAAATTCTTTTAATATAAAAAGTATGTTCAACTTATTTTGAAATTTGTATTACTAACATTTTATTGTCTAGCTTCCTTGAATATTAAAGATTCTTGATTGGGTGATTCATGAGACAATAAATCTACCCTCCTCATATCTCTAATTACTCTTATGGAACCCTAGAAAGGTTCATATTAAAAACTGTTAATTTTAGGCAACAATGGTATGTTCTATTCTTTAGAGAAATTTTACTCAAATTTTTTATTAGCCCAATGTCCATATTCAGATTAGCAATCACATCAACATGATAGTAAAATTTAGATAGAACATAAACATAAATAGTAGAAGACAAGCCAAGATAAGAGGACACAAGATGTGGCACCAGCCAAGGGCAAATTCCAATGTGGGGAAACCCTTGATCAAATCTTCTTTTAGTCTTCAATAGTTCAGCAGAGAGAGATAGTACAATTTACAAATCTGATAATTTAAAACAACAACAAAAGAGCCCTAACCAGAAAACTCAACATTGTTCAATAGGGAAGATTTTGTCCCTCAAAAAATCGGTCAACTTCTGTCAACTTCGGCATTCAAACAACAAGATAAAAAAACCCCCAAAATAGTCAAATTTACCCCAATCAAAGTTTGGTAAAACATTCCACCTGCGATCAACGCTAGCTACAGTCAACACTGGTCAACAATCAACGTTTAGCCTTGATTTTTGTGCCCAAAAATGCGGCCTGCCCAAATAGAGACAACCCTAAAAAAAATGCAATCAAAGGAGGTCTACGCATGTTGGTCAATGCTTGGTCAAACTATCCAAAAATTTGGTCTCCTAAAGTTTCTGCCTCCTAAATTTCGGCCTCCTGAAATTTCGCTCTCCTAAAATTTCGGCATCCTAAAAAATTTTTCTCCTGAAATTTCAGATGTGTGGAGAGAGAGAGGCCCATAAATCCGTACCCATTCAATGATGAGAGAGAGAGAGAAGTGTGAAGATGAGTGTGTCCAAATGAGGCTAAGTCACCTTCTCTTTATATGCAATGTTGAGGATGAATGGATGTGACTATTGGGCTTTTGAGCCTACATAAGTTTGTTGGCCAACCTTGACAATTTGACCATAATCAAAATAAATTCATAACTTCATTTGTACATGTCAAAATTGGATGATATTTAGATCAATCCTACACCTCTCGGAGAGAGGAATTCAAGAAAAATATCAGTTGTCATAAATAAGATGACCCATGTGGATTTTGGCCCTAGTTTCCAATTTTAACACTACCTCTCAACTAGGGAGAATTCCATTTGCTAATCCATCTGCCAATTTGTGCTATCTATGCCATCAATGCATTACTCTTCTCTGTTGAACTATGAAGAAGAAGAAGTGATCGAGAATGTATCATACCGTTCTCTAGTAACTCAAAGTCAGTCCCAATCAAAGGAGAGTATGTCATACCACTCTTACTGACCCCAAGTCAGTTCCAATCAAAAGAGAGTGTATCATACTACTCTTACTGACCCGAAGTAATTTCCAATTGACCCTAGAAATATCGGTCATCCTAGCATAGGGAGTATAGTAGTACACAATGCATCCATAGGTAGTAAAATGGTCCCTATTCTGCCTACATTCCGCCAAGGGGTATCGCAGGGGAAGGCTGAACAAATCACCTGTACACAGAAAACCACTAAGGGAAGGTTGAACCACTCACCCTATGGTTTCTCATCACTCTAAGAAGTAGCCCAAGCCCCCCAGAGCTCCCGAAGCTCAATGTCCATCTCATACAGGACCCTCATAAGAGGGTCTCTCCATGACTCCAAGTCATTCTCGGAAGGCCAAGAAATTGACCTTCCCTAGGGGCTTTGTCAAAATATTGGCAACCTTCTCGTCAGTCCCAATGTGATGGAGCTTTATTTCTTGTACCATATCCCAGATAAAGTGGTACCTGATATCTATATGCTTGGAGCGATCATGAAACACAGGATTCTATAATAATCAGATCCCACTCTGGTTGTCACATGGGATCACAGTGGTATCTAGCACATATCCAAATAGCTCACTGAAGAGCTTCCTCAACCAGAAAACTTCATAAGAGGCCATACTAAAAATTATGTATTCGGCCTCGGTAGTGCTCAAGGAAACCAATTTTTGCTTCCTACTCATCTAGAATATCGAAGCAAAACCCAAAGAAAACCAACATCCAGAAGTACTCTTGCGATCCACCACACTACCAGCCTAATCAGCATCAAAATAACCATGCAACCTCATATCTTTGATGGTGTATCTTAGTCCATGAGTAGTTGTGCCCCAAAGATATCTCAGAAGATTCTTGGCACCAATCCAATGTATACAATGAGGCTCAACTATATATTGGCTCAATGTGTTAACTGCAAAACATATGTCTAGATGGGAGTTCACCAATAACATTAGGGCTCCTATGAGTTAACGATACTTAGAAGCATTTCCTAATTCAAGTCCAACTACACTACCACATAACTTCTTAAAGTTAAGTTCCATTAGAATAGTCACAAGATTGCAGTCCACCATCCCAAATCTTTCCAATATCTTCACAACATATTTTCCTTGAGAGAGGAAAATTTCACCTGGATTTTTCCAGACCTCCAACTCTAGGAAATATTGCATCAGTCCTAGGTCCTTCATCTTAAATTCAGAATCCAACTCCCTCTTACATTTTTAATTGAGAGGGTTTTCACTTCCATTAGCTCCATGCTTGATTTTGTAGAGCCACTTAGAGGTGACAACCGATTTGTCTTGGGGTATAGGGACCACATCCCAAACATCATTCTTCAAAATTGACTCATATTCTTCATTCATAGCATCCTTTCATACTTGATGCTTCATGACTTCTTTGAATGATCAAGGCTCATTTTGAATGATAGTGCTCATGGTGGTCAAATATCCTTGATACCTATTTGACTTGCTTTCACGGAAAGTACCCCTTGGTGCAATGTGTCTCTTGACATATTTGAGAGTCTCCATAT
Source organism: Pinus taeda (assembly GCA_000404065.3). NCBI lineage: Eukaryota > Viridiplantae > Streptophyta > Pinopsida > Pinales > Pinaceae > Pinus > Pinus taeda. Next base: position 42,495 of record APFE031119046.1, on the reverse strand, counting down.
CCATGAGGGTCTCCTTTCGGAGGAACAGGGATCATGAGGAGGAGGATCAATAGGATCCATAGGTTCATCAACATCATGCACCGTTTCATCTTCTTTTGCACCTTGATTTCTGGTGTCAGGGTCTTTGTCCTTCCTTGGGATAGGAAGGTTGTTGATCTTCCCCAGGGCCATATCTTCATCAAAGGTGACATAATGAATTATCTCAACTTCCTTTTGACCAACCACATAATTCTATGTCCACTAGAATTTTCACTATAGCCCACAAATATTCCTTTCTTCCCAGATGCACCAAATTTGCTTCTTTTCTCTTTTGGCACATGAAAATATACAAGACTTCAAAAAATTCTAAAATGAGAGATATCAGGTTTCTTACCAGTGAACACTCTTCGGGAGACTTGGAGTCCAATGCTTGATGAGGGCATCGATTTTGAAGATACATGATGGTATTTGCAGCCTCATCCCATAGGAACTTCAGAAGGCCTTGATCATGAACCATGGCACGAAATGCTTCTACAATAGATCAATTCTTCCTTTCAACCACACCATACTTCTTAGGAGTGTATGGCGTTGTATTCTCCCTCTTAATTACGGCTTCTCTACAATAATATTTGAATTCATTGGATTCATACTCGGTCCCATTATCAGTCATCAATATCTTGATTTTATTCTCAGATTTGTTTTTGATCAAGGTTTGAAGTGTTGGAACTAGGTGAACACTTCATCCTTCTTCTTCAAGAAGTAGATCTTGGTCTTGCTAGAATAATCATCCGTAAAGGTGAGATAATATAAGTATCCTCCCAAAGAGTTTACAAGCATCATATGAGATATGTCAGAGTGGATCAATTGCAATATATCTGTGGTCTTGCTATTACTTGAGGGGAATGGTCCCCTTGTAAGTTTTCCTTCGGCACATCCCGAACATACACCTACATGCTCTACTTTGAACTCGGGAATACCTATCACCATCTGTCTCACATTGGGTAGGGCCTTATAATGAATATGGGAAAATCTCTAGTGCCATAGTTCAGATTGTAGAGATGTATCGTAAGACCTAGCTCCCAGTGGACTTCCGCCAACTTGATACAAAGTGTCAACCCTAAACCCAAGAGTAAAAGCATCTTTAAAATTTATTTTCCAAACACATACCTTTCCATCGATGAATTCCACCTTCAATCCTTTGTCCTCCATGGATGAAATGGACACCAAGTTCTTCTTGATATCAGGTACATATAGTACTTGCAAATGAATAATGTTACCTTGATTCAGTTGTTGGGTAACATTACCTACTCCCTTCACAGGATAGGTGGCATCGTCTCTAAGGATGATCTCCAAGTTTTCTCCTTTTCTATTAGATTAGAGAGGGCTTCCTTGTATTGGTGATGTGCCTTGAGGCACCACTATCAATCAGCCATTTTTCCAAAGTGTACGGAGGAGAGGCAGTGGAGAGGGTTGATATAAGATAGTACTCTTTTTTGTTATTGTTAACAACATTTGATTCTTCATACTTGGAGTTCCTTGATTCCTTGGAGGGTCGACCATTTCCTTGATGTATCACAATCCTTTTTCCTTTTCCATTGGAATCGTTGTTGTTGAAGTTTCCCTTGGAATGATTGTGATCATCATCATCGATGTGTCCCTTCTATTTGGACATTCCCTTGCATAGTGTCCAAACTTATTGCAAACAAAGCACATGCCCTTCCTTCCTCCCTTAGATCTAGGCTTTCCATGGAAATGACCTTTAGACCCTGCATTATTTCTCCTTTTGGCATGAGCGGAGAATGCAGTGGGGTTTCTTCTATTAGAACAAATTTCTTGCTCCATCATTCTTGTTTCTTATTGAATGCATATCGACATCAATTCTTCAAACCCTAGAATTCAATCACTATTGAGGATGATGGTTCTAAATACATACCACTCGGGTGGGATTCCTCCAAGGGTGGTGAGAGTAAGTTCCCTGTCAGGAATGACTTCTCTAATCGAGAGTAGATCATTATTGATATCAGTAATCCTCAAGAAATAGGATTGAATATCCTCGTATTTGCCCTTCTGAATATCCTTCAACTTATTCTTGAGAAATAAGATTTGATTAGCATTACTAAACTTGAATATGCTAACCAAACTGTCGTAGATCTCCTTGGAGGTATTTAATTAGGAGATGTAGACCACCAGATGCTTATTAATGGAATCCATGATAATATTCTTTTCTTTGAATTCAGCCCTATTGTACTTGGTCTTTGCAGTATCAGGTGCATTTAAAGGAGTTTCAAGGATTCTACCTTGCACATAGTCCATCACTTCGTTTTCTTCCAAGGTCAAATCAAGAGACATATTCCATCCATGATAGTGAGATTTATCATGGATCTTGTCTTTGGCCTGGAAGTAGGATGAGGAACCCATTAAACCTTTTTTCCTTGTCCAACTATATTTAGTGATTTCTATTTCATTCTTTCTTGGGATTTGTATTCACCTCAGTTCTAATACCATGTTATTTTAGGCAACAATGGTAATCTTTATTAGCCCAATATCAATATTCATATTAGCAATCACATTAACATGATAGTAAAATGTAGATAGAACATAAACATAAATAGTAGAAGACAAGCCAAGACAAGACGGGCCAGGGAAAAACCCCAATGTGGGGAAACCCTTGATCAAATCTTCTTTTAGTCTTCAATAGTTCAGCAGAGGGAGATAATTCAATTTTCAAATATGATAATTTATAACAGCAACAAAAAATCGCTAACCATAAAAGTAAACGTTACTCAACAGGGAAGATTTTACCCTGAGAAAATTGGTTAACTTCAGTCAACTTCAGCCTTCAAAAAATGAGATAAAACAACCCTCAAAACAGTCAAATTCAGCCCAATCAAAGTCTAGTCAAACAACCCAACTGTTGTTAGCCCTAGCTGTAGTCAACGCTGGTCAAAAGTCAATGTTTAGCCTCAATTTCTGTGCCCATAAATGTGGCCTGCCCAAATAGAGATAGCCCTCACAAAAATGCAGTCAAAGGAGGTCAATGCATGTTGGTCAACGCTTGGTCAAACTGTCTAGAAATTTGGTCTCTTGAAATTTCGGCATCCTGAAATTTTGGCCTCCTAAAATTTTGGACATATGGAGAGAGAGAGGCCCATAAATCCATTCCCAATCAATGAAAAGAGAGAGAGAGAAGTGTGAAGATGAGTGTTTCCAAATGAGGCTAAGTCACCTTCTATTTCTATGCAACGTTGAGGATGAATAGACATGATTGTTGGGCTTCTGAGCCTACATAAGTTTGTTGTCCGACCTTGACAATTTGACCATAATCAAAATAAATTCACATTATTTGTACATGTCAAAATTGGATGATCTTTAGATCAATCCTACACCTCTCAGAGAGAGAAATCCAAGAAAAATATCAGTTGTCATAAATAGGATGACCCATGCAGAGGTTTTCCCTAGTTCCCAATTTTAACAAAAACCATAACTTAAGGGTATGTTGATAATTATTTTTGAAACCCTAATCCACTTAGGGTTATTGTCGAAAGAAAATATCTGATGTTTTGATGAATTCTAAATTAAATGGCAGATGCTTGAATGATGTCTTGTTTGGGATTTTGGTATGTTTATGGAAACCCTAACGTGTTAGGGTTAAATGATAATGTCTAAAATCCCGAACCTTTGAAGTATTGGTAATTTATGGTTTTCTATGTTTTGTATTGAAACCCTAATGTGTTAGGGTGAATGATAATGTCTAAAATCTCGAACCTTTGAAGTATTGGTAATTTAGGGTTTTCTATGTTTTGTATTGAAACCCTAAATCATTAGGGTTTGGTAGAGTGTATAATAAAGACCCTTATAATGTCTTAGAAATGAAACCATTGGCATGTGTGTGATTTTCTGATCAAACCCTAGAGTTTGATCAAGTTTGTTATATGTCTAACTCTTATTAATATTTTTGAAGTTGGATTTGACTAACACATGATATGAAATTCCTATGCATGATGATGAAGTCCTATATGTATGAGTTTACTTTTTTGTCGGTGGTTATGAGCCCTATGGTTTGAAACTAAGCCCTAGTTGATGTTTGTTTCTCTAGGATGATATTATTTGTGAATTCTATGGTTTTGGAGTTAAACTCCTGATGTATGATGACAATGTGATAATTTGAGATTTGTTTAAGATTGTTGAAATCTAATTTTATATATGACCAATGAGAAAATATAAGGTTTGAAACAAACACTAGTGGAAGCTAGTCATGTTGTTGATTGAGCTGTGATTGGTTTTGATTGTTAAATCTCATTTATGAAATCTAGGGTTTGTATGAAACTCTAGTGGGAAGTCTAACATATGAATTCTGAAAGTTGTTAGATACTTTGTAGACCTATATTTGTTTGAATTGTTCCTAGGGTTTGATATATGTTATAATAGGGTATGTCATACCTTTGAAAGAAACATTGAAATCATAGATGTAATTAAATTTGTTATGAAATAAGCCTTGATGAAGTAGCCTAGGGTTTATGAAAAAGTCTCTAGCAAGATGTTGAAGAGTATGTGTCTCTTGTTTGTAAGTTTGGGCATCTGATATATAAAGTTGAATGCTTCCGTGATTTTGATATGGTTAACTTTATGCTTCTATACATTTGGTTGTACTTGATATCTAAGTTGTGTAGGTACGTGATCTTCAAGATAGTGAAGATGTTTGTAAAGAAATGTTGATGTGAGAAGCATGATGTGACACCTTGATAAACCAACACACATAGATTAAGCCCACTTGGGAACCAGGGCCAAATAATCTTTGTAGTGTAGGTGTAGGATCATTAAGATAGGCTTCCAATAACACCCATTGATCACTTTCATTGAGACATAGAAGTTGACATATTAGGGAGCTTAAAATTCTTCACCATCCCACAGTCCAAAGCCAAAGTGCGTCAAAAACCTAATTCAAAGAGGGTTAGGCTAGATCATCATGTGAGTGGTTCTCCTCAAGGATACCCAACTCATGGAAGGGAATCCCATGTGATGGCTGACTACTAAGAACCTCAAGACTCGACCACCCATGTGGGATGAAGGTAACCATAGTGACCAATCATAGGGAAACACCCTATAGAACTAGTTGTAGGAAGTAGTTTGTTCTCTACCCTACCTTTCTCTGGAAATCTTTGCTTGCAGGGATTAGATTCTGTCAAGTAGGAATTGCTTTAGAATGCCATATGAAACAATAGATCTAGGATTGTTTGAGGATTTATATCACCTATAGGCTAGAGTTGTTTTTCATTGATAGGACGTGTTTTCTTGTATTAGAGTACCATCACTAAAATAGTTAGTTTACACTTGGCACCACTGCACTAGGTGTTTGCTTATTGTTTGTTGCTCTTTTATTCCTATCATCACACTTTGGTTCTTATATCATTATTTCCTTGACATCATTGTGCCCCCTAGGAATTGGTCACGTTGAATTCAAGGTCTTCACCCTCAGTTTCTGTTAGGACATATTACTCCTCCCCGTTGAGTTAGATTTCATCCTCTCAGTCCTCCATCGAGTCATCATTCTGATTCTGATTCTACTGATTCATGTAGTTTCTCCTTTGATTATGCATCTTCTCAACCCCATATCACCACCATGTCAGGGACCAACAAGTGTGCAGGAAACTAGAGTGGTAGCCTAGGTACCATCCAAGGTAACCCCACCAACAGAACCCCCACCGGTGTGGTCACTCCTACTCCCTTGCTTCTTTTTATGGCTAGTTTGAGTCTCCTAGATTTCAGCCAACTTATCAATGATCATCTTCTCCACGATCCCACATTGCCAGCTATGCCTACTAAACTCCCTTCAGACATCCCAAAGTTTGAAGGTAGTCTTGGAGAAGATCCAACTAATCATGTTTGCTCATTCCACATATGGTGTTCATCAAATTCCATTACTGAAGACTCCATCTGTCTTCATTTGTTCCTACTCATAGTCACTAAAGTTGCTGCTAAGTGGTATGTCGATCATCCTAGAGCCACTCATTCTACATTTGTAATTCTTTCCATAGACTTTTTGTCATATTTCTAATTACCTCTCCATTATGATACCGATACCAAACTTTTGACTTCTTTCCATCAAACTTCTGCCACTCGCCTTTCTGACCATGTTCCGGAATGGTGTAGAGGAGGAGTAATTATAGAGGTCCTGACTTCAAAAACTGAGTCTATATGGATTGGTTCCTTAGATCGTTGTTGGCCCCCATTTCTAAATATTCCACGTCACACTTTCCCCAGTCTGAGGAATAGGCACTCCAAGTAGCCTTAAAATTTGATCTGATCTACACCCAATCAGGTTATGTTTACATTGTCATTCCTAATCTGCCTTGGCCTGGTGTTTCAAATGCAACAGGGGCATATCATGATGCGAATGGCATAGTTGGAACCCTTTCACACTCCCAACCATATGCTCCAACTCAGATGAGTTGTGGTCCACTTTAGGGAGGGACCAGTTCCACTTACAATTATCCCTCCCCTAATCCTCCACTAGGCAACCCTTATCCAGGTCCTAACACACCATATGCATATCCCCATTTGCATCAATAGATGCTAGGGTTAGTTGTTTCACTGCCTATTTATCCCAATGTTTCCCCATCTCCTTATTATCAATATGCACAACCTAGAATTAAGAATGGTGTGAAATTGAAATAATTATTAAATAGTGATTTAACAATTATTCCAATAATATAAATACAGAATATTAAATAACTAGTTATTTATTTAATTATTCCTAAGGGATTTAGTCAAATGTGACAAGAAATAATTATTGAATTAAGGCTTTTGTGATCCATAACAGGTTTATGCGAAGAGTCTTCAGAGAAAATCACATCAAAATTCACATTTCCAACGTGTTTCGAACTAACGAGTGTGGTTCATCTTCAGGACGAGTTGAAGAACCAGATCAAGGTTGCATGTTAAATAGAGAGATCAGATCATCCAATGGCTATATTTGACTAGGAAACGACTAAATTGACTGGGAAAAAAGACTAGACCAACGACTACGATTGGTTGGGCAACAAGACCAAGGGATAAGAAAGGAAAAATTAATTAGTTAATTAAATGTTCAGTTATATTACCATAACTATTAAGAGAATGAATTAATAATCTATTAAAAGGCCATTTTGTTTTTAGACAAAGGGTTAGTTAATTAGTTTAAGGGTTATTTTGTTATATTTATTAAATAGTCTAGAACCATAACCTATTAATATGTTCATTAAATATTGTTAAACCCAACTAAATGAATAAAACATTTATCAATGATTTATGAATTAAAAAAAAAATTGCCCATGGGGCTTTGGATTGACAGTGAATGGCTGCACTGTTAAGGCACTCCTTGTGATAGGTCACTAGTTCAAATCCCCATGGGTGCTTACCTACCAAAAAGAAAAATTAAAATAAATAAAACTTAAATTAGTTAAAAAAAGACATCATACTAAATTAAAGGAATTGGATAATTAACGATTTTAACCACTTATATATATATATATATATATATATATATATATATATATTATATATATATATAGATATAAAGGTCCCTTAATTACTAAGTGGGGTCAGAGGAAAATAAATAATTAGAAAGCTATTTTCTTATAATTATTACCCTAAAGATGAGCAATAACCTAGACAAATAGTTAGTTAATTAATCTAAGGGTCAGTTATTATATTTAGTACCCTAAAAAATATAAAGTATGTATTTAATTATTAAGAACCATAACCTATTAATAGATACATTTAATAGTATTAAAATGAATAAAACCCATATGAAATAAGAAAAGTTAAAATAGATATCTTATTACATTAGTTAAATAATGACCTCAAATTAACTATAAGGAATCCAACCTAAATGGAAATGAATTAAATTAAAAAGAATATAGCTTCTTTACTAGGTTAGTTTATTCTAAATTAATTTTATTCAGTAAAACCTAAAGGGTTGGTAAAATTCATACTGTAGGAATCTTATCTACAATGTTTAGGAACAAACATAATAGGTATTATGTTAAAAAGGATTTAATAACCTACTTAAACATTTAGTTCTGAAATTTTAATCTAGAAGGAGTGAAAAAAACTCTAAAAATGAATAAAAGCCCTAGAGACGAGAAGGAAAAGATGAGGAAAATAGATGATTAGGAAGACAAGGGAGAAAAAACAAAGAGGACCTCACAGCAAAGAACAACCAAGGGACGGGGGTGGGAGGGAAAAAAGGTCAGCTAGGAAGAAAGGGCAGGGATCCAACAACTGCTAATTTTGTTGGATCCTTGCCCTTTTTTCCTAGCTAACCTTTTTTCCCTCCCGCCCCCGTCCCTTGGTTGTTCTTTACTGTGAGGTCCTCTTGTTTTTTCCCCCTCGTCTTCCTAATCATATGTTTTCCTCCTTTTTTCCTTCTTGTCTCTTGGGATTTTATTCATTTTTAGGGTTTTTTCACTCCTTCTAGATTAAAATTTCATAACAAAATGTTTAAGTAGGTTATAAAATCCATTTTAACATAATATCTATTATTTCTGTTCCTAAACATTGTAAATAAGATTCCTACGGTATGAATTTTACCAACCCTTTAGGTTTTACTGAATAAAATTAATTTAGAATAAACTAACCTAGTAAAGAAGCTATATTCTTTCTAATTTAATTAATTTCCATTTAGATTGGACTCCTTATAGTTAATTTGAGGTCATTATTTAACTAATGTAATAAGCTATCTATTTTAATTTTTCTTATTTCATATGGGTTTTATTCATTTTAATAATGTTAACTGTATCTTAATATGTTATGGTTCTTAATAAAAAAAAATTGGGTAGGTAAGCACCCACAGGGGATTTGAACCAGTGACCTATCACAAGGAGTGCCTTAACAGTGCACCCATTCACTATCAATCCAAAGCCCCGTGGGCTAGTTATGGTTCTTAATAATTAAATACATACTTTATATTTTTTAGGGTACTAAATATAATAACCAACCCTTAGATTAACTAACTAACTATTTGTCTAGGTTATTCCTCATCTTTAGGGTAATAATTATAAGAAATTGACTTTCTAATTATTATTTTCCTCCTACCCCACTTAGTAATTAAGGGAACTTAATATATATAATATATATATATATATATATATATAATATATATTATATAATATAATATATATATATTAATGGTTAAATCATTAGTATCCAATTCCTTTAATTTGGTATGATGTCTTTTTCTAAATAATTTAGATGTTATTTATTTTAATTTTTCTTTTTAATTCATAAATCATTGATAAATGTTTTATTCCTTAGTTGGTTTTAACAATATTTAATGAACCTATTAATAGGTTATGGTTCTAGACTATTTAATAAATATAACAAAATAACTCTTAAACTAATTAACTAACCATTTGCCTAAAAAAAAGAAAAGGAAATAAAGGCCTTTTAATATATTATTAATTCATTATCTTAATAGTTATGGTAATATAACTAGAAACTTTAATTAACTATTTAATTTTTCCTTTCTTATTCCTTGGTCTTGTTTCCCAATCAATCGTAGTTGTTATTTAGTAGTCATTGGTCCAGTCTAGCTGCCGAGTCAATTTAGTTGTTTGCCAATCAAATATAGCCATTGGATTACCTCCTCTCCCTATTTAACATGCAACCTTGATCTAGTTCTTCAACTTGTCCTGAAGATGAACCACACTCGTTGGTTTGAAACGCGTCAACAATATGAATTTTGATGTCATTTTCACTGAAGGATCTTCTAATAAAGGAATAATTAATTAAATAGTTATTTAATAATTATTCCTAGAGAAAATTAAATAAATAATGATTTATATCATTATTTTCATGGGTTTTTTATTTAAATCAAAAAATAATTTAATAAAAGCAGTTTACTAAATTAGTTTCCACAGTGAAAGTGATTTTACTATGGTAAAATTAATCCTACATGGTGTATTTCAATCCACCTACTTAGAAATGGCTAGGTAATCTTTTTTGGTGATAACATTTGAAGTGAGTAAATATACTTACAACGATTGCTAGTCTACAAGAGAAAATCAAACTTCTAAAGCTAGAAGTCCCCTAAGGAAAATTTCTCTCAGTGTGTGCTCTTTCTTCCTCTTGACTCTATTTTGCACTGGAAACTGCTGCAAAATACTGCGTCCAACTAGAGATCTACTCTACAAGGAAAATATTGGTTTCACCCTCTGCCTCTGGTAGTCCTTGAACTGGAGAAATTTGATTTCTCTGTCACTCTATCATAGAAATCGGTTTTTCGTCAAGAAATTGACCTTCTTGGCCAATAAATTGTGCTTCCTATGAGGGTTTCGAACTCTTACCTATGAAGAGCTATAGAATTCCTCTTCCCTTCTGCAATTGATATCTCCATCTTATAATTTGTGCTCTGATACCATGTCAAAATATGACTAACCCTAAATCCTATTGCAACAACTGATGTTATTTATTGTATTTGTTAATTTAAATAAATAAATAATATGCTACATCAAATATCGAAACAATTACACTGCAACCATCACAAAACAAATACTATGGAAGAAATAAAAACGTTGGAAGAAATAGATGCACAAACATGAAAAACACCATTTTTTACTAAAGTCCCCTACAAAACCCAACTTGGGGAAATCAATGCTGCAGATGAGGGTTTTAATATTATGTAGTAGTGAAAATCTGAGCACAAACTATACTAGCAATCCAAATAGAGAAATAACTGGCAATAATAACTAGTGAGAAAAATTTCTCACTCCACAAGCGATCCCACACTGACCTCATCTTGAATTGAGCTTGGTCCGTTGTTGAAAAAGGTATTATAGACTTGATGTGAAGTTTTCTTATGTTACTTAGTGCAATAGATAGAAAATATTGCAAATAACATAAACATACGCATCAACATAGTGACAATTTGATAACGGAGTTCACCAAACTTCCTAGCTACCTCTCTGAGTCCTTAGATTCCAGTGTGACTGCTTTATTAGTCTTCAAAATGCTTTTACATACATGAGCTCAAAAAACAAAGACTCAAATGAGAAATAGGATCTCACCATTGCATTTAGCTTTAAATTTTGAGTCAAACGAGTATAAACTTGCCCATATTTGGCCTCGGTGACTTCCAAACCCCCTGGAAAGTCCAAAACCACCTTTGCTTCTGTGAAAACGAATTTATGTTGACAAAAACTGCCTTTGTGGAGGAAAAAAACCACCTCGGAAAACATGCGCGCTCCTTTGGGCGAATTGTACCTATAACAGGATTGAAAAGGTGTTTATGATGGCTTGTTAGCAGGTCCATCTAGCTTGGTGCATTGGAAAGAGGCTTTGTGTGAAGGCATTTATATAAAGGTGAGATCGGCGAGTCGAATCCATCGCCCGACCTTACTGTCATTTTACATTGGATATGGCATATACTATGGTTCAACGTGATATATTTCTCCGCTTGTTGTTGGTTATATGGTTCAGTTATGATATATATGGTGTAACATTTACTATCTCCCATTATCCAATTCCTTTAATTTGGTATGATGTCTTTTTATAAATAATTTAAATGTTATTTATTTTAATTTTTCTTTTTAATTCATAAATCATTGATAAATGTTTTATTCATTAGTTGGTTTTAACAATATTTAATGAACATATTAATAGGTTATGGTTCTAGACTATTTAATAAATATAACAAAATAACTCTTAAACTAATTAACTAACCATTTGCCTAAAAAAAAGAAAAGGAAAAAAAGGCCTTTTAATATATTATTAATTCATTATCTTAATAGTTATGGTAATATAACTAGAAACTTTAATTAACTATTTAATTTTTCCTTTCTTATTCCTTGGTCTTGTTACCTAATCAATCGTAGTTGTTACTTAGTAGTCATTGGTCCAGTCTAGATGCCGAGTCAATTTAGTTGTTTCCCAATCAAATATAGCCATTGGATGACGTGCTCTCCCTATTTAACATGCAACCTTGATCTAGTTCTTCAACTTGTCCTGAAGATGAACCACACTCGTTGGTTTGAAACACGTCAACAATATGAATTTTGATGTGATTTTCACTGAAGGCTCTTCTAATAAAGGAATAAATAATTAAATAGTTATTTAATAATTATTCCTAGAGAAAATTAAATAAATAATGATTTATATAAAAAAAAAATTGTAAGCTGGGGCGGGACTCTCTGATTTACATGTCCATTAAGTACCCCTCAACGGGGGAAGGGTATCCCAAGATTTGAACCCAAGACTTCCGGTTCGGTGAGACTTCATTTCCACGGCCCTTGCCGCTTGAGCTACCCCATGTGGAAAATAATGATTTATATAATTATTTTCATGGGTTTTTTATTTAAATCAAAAAATAATTTAATAAAAGCGGTTTACTAAATTAGTTTCCACAGTGAAAGTGATTTTACTATGGTAAAATTAATCCTACATGGTATATTTCAATCCACCTACTTAGAAATGGCTAGGTAATCTTTTTTGGTGATAACATCTGGAGTGAGTAAATATACTCACAACGATTGCTGGTCTACAAGAGAAAATCAAACTTCTAAAGCTAGAAGTTCCCTAAGGAAAATTTCCCTCGGTGTGTGCTCTTTCTTCCTCTTGACTCTATTTTGCACTTGAAACTGCTGCAAAATACTGCATCCAACTAGAGATCTACTCTACAAAGAAAATATTGGTTTCGCCCTCTGCCTCTGGTAGTCCTTGAACTGGAGAAATTTGATTTCTCTGTCACTCTATCATAGAAATCGATTTTTCGTCAAGAAATTGACCTTCTTGGCTAATAAATTGTGCTTCCTCTGAGGGTTTCGAACTCTTACTTATGAAGAGCTATAGAATTCCTCTTCCCTTCTGCAACTGATATCTCCATCTTATAATTTGTGCTCTGATACCATGTGAAAATATGACTAACCCTAAATCCTATTGCAACAACTGATGTTATTTATTGTATTTTTTAATTTAAATAAATAAATAATTTGTTGTATGCTACATCAAATATCGAAACAATTACACTGCAACCATCACAAAACAAATACTATGGAAGAAATAAAAACTTTAGAAGAAATAGATGCACAAACATGAAAAACACTGTTTTTTACTAAAGTCCCCTACAAAACCCAACTTGGGAAAATCAATGCTGGAGATGAGGGTTTTAATATTATGTAGTAGTGAAAATTTGAGCACAAACTATATTAGCAATCCAAATAGAGAAATAACTGGCAATAATAACTAGTGAGAAAAATTTCTCACTCCACAAGCGATCCCACACTGACCTCATCTTGAATTGAGCTTGATCCGTTATTGAAAAAGGTATTATAGACTTGATGTGAAGTTTTCTTACGTTACTTAGTGCAATAGATAGAAAATATTGCAAATATCATAAACATATGCATCAACACAACGACAATTTGATAACGGAGTTCACCAAACTTCCTAGCTACCTCTCTGAGTCCTTAGATCCCAGTGTGACCGCTTTATTAGTCTTCAAAATGCTTTTACATACATGAGCTCAAAAAAAAAAGACTCAAATGAGAAATAGGATCTCACCATTGCATTTAGCTTTAAATTTTGAGTCAAACGGGTATAAACTTGCCCATATTTGGCCTCGGTGACTTCCAAACCCCTTAGAAAGTCCAAAACCACCTTTGCTTTTGTGAAAACGCCTTTCTGCTGACAAAAACTGCCTTTGTGGAGGAAAAAAAACCACCTCGGAAAACATGCGCGCTCCTTTGGGCAAATTGTACCTACAACAGGATTGAAAAGGTGTTTGTGATGGCTTGTTAGCAAGTCCATCTAGCTTGGTGCATTGGAAAGAGGCTTTGTGTGAAGGCATTTATATAAAGGTGAGATCGGCGAGTCGAATCCATCGCCCAACCTTACCGTCATTTTACATTGGATATGGCATATACTATGGTTCAACGTGATATATTTCTCCACTTGTTGTTGGTTATATGGTTCAGTTATGATATATATGGTGTAACATTTACTATCTCCCATTGCATGTGGGATAATTTTCCAAAAGGTCCAGTGGCCTGTGGGTTGACCTCGACCGTTGACCTTTTATTCCGATAGCTTCTCTTGCACCATAAATAAATCATAATGTGATATCTTATCATGAATCACCATAGCTCATCCGGTGTGACCCCTCCATGAAAACTCAGTCTTCCGAGAGGTCAGGGGTTCGATCCTCCCTGACCCCAAAAATTTTGGAAAATAAGTGATACTGGGAAAAATTGGGGATGCCACGTATCAACACTAGATTGGCCCATACCAACCAATCATAATTTTCCACATCACCTCCTCTATTGACATCATCTAGGACCCATGGCTCATTCCCAGGTTGACATGTGTCCTTGCTGAGGTAGGCGTTGACTTGGTTAACCATTGACCATTGACTAATCGTTGGCAATTGACTTCTGCGCTTTGACTTTTTGTCATTTGACCTAATTTTCCCAAAAACTTTGACTAGCCCTAACATCTTCATTCACACTCAGATTTGCACGTCATTTGCACCGTTGGAATTGTATCAACGAGAACTTTGACTTGATTCTACTTTCAACTACATTTGAATACTTCGATCTGGAGGCAAAATTGAATCCATTTTGGATAATTCCTCCCCACTCGAAGCTTTTGGACCACCAAAAGTTGGTTTTAGCTATCGAGTAAGTGAGGATAAAGTTCCCTCACTTTTCCAATCTTGATCCATCGTTCTTTGTATTTGTACATTTGAGTCCAACTCGAAGATACTCAAAATTTCCTCATTGTGAAGTCCTGATCCTCCTGTAGCTCATTGAGATACTTGGGAAAAAAATATTTAATAGAAGGTAGCTGACCTTGCTCTTCGAGATCTTCAATCAATGAAGGCTCATACAATCACAAGTTTTCAACATTTATGATGGAGTAGATCTGTATATAAGCTGGTAGATCTAGGGGGAAAGCATTTTCACCAATTTTGTCAAGTATTTTGAAAGGACCATATCTAGTTGGTTTCAACTTATTACCTTCCCCTTGTAGTCTTTATTTACTGATGGACAACCAGACTTGATCACCAACTTGAAAACTATGCTCAAATTGATCCTTGCCATGTCGCACCTTATACTTTGTGTGGCTTCTTTCTACCTGTTCCTGTACTGCCTAGTGAATTTCTTGGATTTTTTCAATGAACTTGGTTGCTTTTTCCACATCATTGTGTCCATCAATTGCTATGTCTTTACCAAAGACAAAATCCAAGGGAGACTTTGGTACAAAACCCAAACAAGTCTCAAAAGGAGATCTCTGAGTAGAAGAATGTTTCACATGGTTGTAAGCACAATGCAAATAACTCAAATGTTCATCCCAAAGCTTAGCATGCTTGTTGCAATATCCTTGAAGCAATTGTATCACTGCATTGTTGACCACTTCTGTTTAACCGTCTATTTGTAGATGAAATGCGATGATTTCCTTTAGCTTTGTGTCCATTAGTTCCCATAAACTTGACCAAAATTTCCCAACAAATCGAGAATCTAAATCGGATACAATAGAAGTGGGTAACCCATAATGAACCAATACATTTAGAAAGAACAACTTTGAAGTTTGTTCAGCTGTGACCTATTTAGTACATGGTGTCAAAATACACATCTTATTGAACCTCTCCACAACTACATACAAATAATCATGACCCATTCTATACATTGGCAATCCCCCAACAAAATCCATGGATACACTTTCCCAAGGATGAGAAGGAATTGGAAGTGGAGTATACAAGCCTAATTTTCTATTAATTGGCTTGCTTATAGCACACACAGTACATCCTTTAATATATCTAGAAATTGTCTCATTCATTTGTGGCCAATAACAGAATCCTTGTAATTGTGCAATTGTTTTACTTACACCAAAATGACCTGACATGAGAGAAGTATGTGCTTCTCAAATTATATTAACTCTTTCAGTTTGTGGAATGCATAACTTTCCCAAATGATATAAGAGTTTTTCCTTTGTGAAATAATCCAATTATTCTACCTACTTACCATGACTTAAAGTTGCATATACATCCTTAAATTTTGTGTCTTGAGCATATTGTTCAATGGAACTTTCATGAATTACTTAATTATGCTCAAGTATTGTGGATGCATTTATAATTGGTCTTGATAACATGTCTACAACCTTGTTATGTATGCCCTTCTTATATCTAATAACAAGATGAAATTGTTGTAGGAACCCCGTCCATTTGTAATGTCGTGATTGTTGCAATTTGGTTTGTGAGTGTAAGTATTGTAGTGATTGATGATCTGTATGTATGATTTTTTCTTTACCCATTATGTAATGTCTCCACTTTTTAACACTCTGTGCTAATGCATACATTTCTTTATCATATGTGGGATAATTAACCATTGCTAATGTAAATGTCTCAGAATGAAAGAATATGGGCTTTCTGTGCTGCATCAACACTGCCCCATGGCATATTCACTTGCATCAGTCTTGATCTCAAATGGATGATGAAGATCTGGCAATGCTAGTACTAACGTTGTACTGATATTTTCTTTTAATGTGTCGAAGCTTTCTGTTGTTTTCCTCCCCACTAAAACACTTGTTTCACATTCGTTAAAGCATGTAGAGGCGCTAAAATCAAAGAAAAGTTAGAAATAAACTTTCTCCAATATTGTGCAGCCCCTAAGAAACTTCTAACTTCTGTAGCAATATTGGGCTTAGGCCAATTTAGCCCAAATAATTCAAAGACGTCCTACCAAATTCACATTTTGACAGTTTTACACAGATATTTTCTCTTTTCAAAACATCTAAAACTTGCTTTACATTCTTTAAGTGTTCTTCCCATGTTCTACTGAAGATAAGAATACCATCTAAATAGACTATTACAAAATCATCAATGAATGGTCTAAATACATCATTCATGACTCGCATGAATGTAGTTGGAGCGTTAGTTAAGCCAAAAGGAATAACCATCCATTCATAGAGTCCTTGATTTGTTCTGAAAGTAGTCTTCAATACATCCTCTTTTGAAACTCTGATATGATGGTAGCTGTTTCGCAAGTCCAATTTAGAGAAGTAAAATGCATTTTTTAACTGATCTAACAAATCATCAATGCGAGGAAGAGGATAATGATTCTTTATTGTGATTTTATTTAATGCTCTAAAATCAATGCACACTCTCCACAAACGGTCTTTCATTCACACTAACACAAAAGGTGATCTGCACGGTGATGTGCTTGGTTGAATAAACCCTTGATCGAGCAACTCCTGTACATGCTTCTTTATCTCTGCATTTTCTAGAGCGATAACCTTTACATTCCAATGTTAGGTAGTGGAGCATCTTACTGTAAATAAATCTCATGTTCTATGTCTCGCTTCAGTGGAAGCCCCTTAAGCTCTTGAAACAAAATATCATAATCGGAAACAAATTTAACTAGATTTGCTTTCTATTTAGGATGATAGCCTTGGAAAGCATCAAATTTATCAATATCCTTTGCTTTTACAATCATAAGTAAAAATTGTTTACTTAAATTTACAATTCTTTTTATCTGTCTTGAATTTATGAGAGAGAAGTTATCTTTGAGTTTATGAGCTCTTACAATATATTCAATTGCATCTTTAGTGAGTTGATACTTATTTTCAGTTTGATAGAAGATAGCATTTATATCGTACAAGCATGGACTTCCTAATACAATTCCACATATGTCCAATGGGACTATGTATAACTCAACCTCATCTACAAATTTTGACCCAATAGCAAAACGAAGTTTACATTGTTTCGTAACTTGTAGCTTAGTTTTATCAAACACCCAACCTAATGGATATGGCTTTTTATGAGGTTTTGTTTCTAGACCCAATTTCTTTACAATTTCTTCATAAATCAAATTAACTTGTGAACCACTATCAAATAAAGTATCAATTTTAGTATGCTTGGAAATGACTCTAATGTGAAATAGCTCATTTCTTTTCTTCTCTTCATTATCATTATCAACAGAATGTGAAGAAGTACTTGTAGATGCTTTAGAATCTATACCTTTTATACTTGTAGTTGTAACCATTGTCTCGTCACCTGAATCTGATCCCAAGTCCTTTTGAATAGCAGCAACATTCTTCCACTCCTTACTCCCAAACTTCTTAGGCTTCAATTCTGGATGAAATGACCAGCAGTGTGCCTCATCATGGCCTTCCTTCTTACAATGAGTGCATGAAGGTTTATATTTCTTCATAGTGTTCATTTTCTTCTCCTTCCATTTAAGTTTCTTCTTCCCTTTATTCTTGCTTTCAATAGGTTTGGATGATTTTCCAACATCATGAGATACATTTTTACCCCTAGCTTCTAGATGAGTTGCTTGAACCAATACATGATCTAAGCTAGTTGGATTAAACATTAGTATGGTATGCCTCAAATAACTATGAAGACAACCTATTTATTTCAACAATGTCTCTGGTGAGTCCAATGATATGCTTATTGTTAAAGCACTCTTACGGAATTCATGAGTATAACTTTGAACACTTTGACCTTTTAATTGACGTAGTGTTTGCCAACTCATCATTGCTTATTACATATAAGCCAAAGGATAAAATTTCTTTTTAATAGCAAAAAAAAATTCATTCCAAGTTGAAATGATTTTACCATGCTTTTTGAGATCTGCTTGTGTCTTGCCTTCCCACCATACAAGTGCAGTTCCTCCAAGTCGAAGGCTAGCAAGGTAGATCTTCTTCCTTTCTGAAACAACTTTCTACACCCTACAATACACTTCAATTTGTCTTATCCAATTATCAAGCTTTTCAATGTTAAGTTCTCCATCATAAATTGACAAATGAAATTTTATGTCTAATTTGATCAAAGAGGATTTCTTCTTTTTCTTAGAAGGACTAGATTTATGAGAAGAAGATGATGATGATGACGATGATGCTGATGATGTAGGAGATGTTGGAGGAATCATTTCTCCCTTTCCCTTATCTTATTTTTGTTTAGGTGATGAAGTGCCTTCATCTTGGTTCTTCTTAAACTTGCGATACATCTCTTCCACCATTGCGCGTATTGTCATGAAACTATCTAGGAATTGAGATTCTGATCCAAGTGGGGTTTCATCCATCATCCTTCTTTGTGAAAAGACCCTTCCAATCTATGGATTCACTAAAAAAATGTTCACCTTCACTTCATTCGAGCCTTAACCTAGTAAGCATTCAAATCTTCACACAATCTTGTCAAACTTGAAAAAGCTTGTTGCTCTGATACCACTTGGTCCGTTATTGAAAAAGGTATTATAGACTTTAGGTGAAGTTTGCTTATGTTTCTTAGTACAACAGATCAAAAATATTGCAAATAACATAAACATACGCATCAACACAGCGACAATTTGATAACGGAGTTCCCCAGACTTCCTAGCTACCTCTCCAGGTCCTTAACTTCTAGTGTGATTTCTTTATTAGTCTTCAAAATGATTTTATAAACATGAGCTCAAAAAAATAGAGACTCAAATGAGAAAAAGAATCTCATCATTGCGTTCAACTAAAAATTTCGATTCAAATGAGTATAAACTTACCCATATTTCGCCTTTGTGACTTACAAACCCCCTGGAAATTCCAAAACCACCTCTGCTTCTGTGAAAACCACTTTCTATTGACAAAAACTGCCTCTGTGGAGGAAAAAAAACCACCTCGAAAAACATGTGTGCTCCTTTGGGTGGACTGTACCTGCAATATAATTGAAAAGGTGTTTGTGACAGCTTGTTAGCAAGTTTGTCTAGCTTGGCGCATTGGCAAGAGGCTTTGCACGAAGGCGTTTATATAAAGGGGAGGTCAGCTAGTTGACTTCGTCGCTCGACCTTACTGTCGTTTTACATTGGATATGGCATATACTATGGTTCTACCTGATATATTTCTCTGCTTGTTGTTGGTTATATGTGGTTTGGTTATGATATATCTGGTGTAACATTACTATCTCCCATTGCATGTGGGATAATTCGCCAAAAGGTCCGACGACCAGTAGGTTGACCCCAGCCGTTGGCCTTTTATTCTGGCAACTTCTCCTGCACCATAAATAAATCATAATTTGATATCTTATCATGAATCGTCGTAGCCCACACAGTGTAGCCCCTCCGGTGAAAACTCTGTCTTCCGAAAGGTCAGGGGTTCGATCCTCCCTGACCCCCAAAATTTTAGAAAATAGGTGATACTGGGCAAAATCCGAGCTACCACGTGTCAGCATCGGATTGGCCCATATCAGCCAATTAGAATTTTCCATGTCACCTCCTATGCTGACATCATCCATGACCCATGGCTCATTCTCGGGTTGACATGTGTCCTTTCTAATGTAGGCGTTGACCTAGTTGATTGTTAATTGTTGACTTCTGCCCTTTGACATTTTGTCATTTGCCCTAATTTTCCCAAAAACTTTGACTGGCCATAACTTCTTCATCCAGACTCAGATTTACACGTCGTTCACACCATTGGAATTGTATCAACAAGAAATTCGACTTGATTCTACTTTCAACTACATTTGAATACTTTGATCTAGAGGCAAAATTGAATCCATTTTTTAAGTGCTTCTCCTTTCTCTCTCTATGCAGTCAATATGTCATCCTACACAATTACGGTGTTCCACAAGCTCGAAACTATATATCCTCTCACTCTCTCACCAACTATTGTTTAGGAAACTGATACTCTTTGCCTCTAGACCCTTTGTCCAACTTTTGGATCAGAATCTCAACTTATCCCCAGCAAAACATAAATCTTCCCAAGAGAGATTTGCACTACCTCTCTGTGGCAATCACTACCTTTGTGCAATGTAATCACCGTAACTATAAAAGACTCCTCTAGCCTTACTATCTCTACCCCTCTCTCACTACTTCGACCTCACTGAATCACTTCCAACAACACATAGCTGCTACTTTGGAAATCAATTTATCAGTAAAATTGAACTCTGCAAGTTTGTTCTTCAAGCCCCATAGAATTTCTTCTTATTACCCTATGTTGAGACTTCAACGACCAAGATTAAATATTAATTGATGGCTAGGATTAACTAGAAATCAATCCATGTACTTTTCTAGAACATTATCACCATGAATTAATTAATTTTGATTAATTGGTGATTTCCCTAATTTTAGACTTAGGAAATATTTTAAAAATGACTAATAATCTAATCAATTTGTCTCTAGGTGCAATTTCTAGAAACAATTTCTGGTTTTTTGAGGTCTCGTGTATTCTAGCCTCTCCAAAAGAATTCGTGGCTAGAACACATCTGATGCTACAAAAACTAACATGAGCCCTTCCATATGGTTTCAAACTTCCCAGGTCCTATGGCTTGTTGGGAAACATCATAGTGGAGGAATAACTCCCCTTAGATAAATTTCTAAGGGGTGATGTTTTGATCGAATGAGGATTTAACCCTCCTTTTGTGTGCTTCATTATTCTGGAGAGATTCTCATCGATTTTCATCGACAAGCTCCAATTGTACCAACCTTTGTTCCAAAGGTATGGTGTCACTAAGAAGCTCGATGGAAGAGTGTAATTCAGGGATCTCACACTCGATGGGAAGTATAGCTTTGACTGGATATACTAGATGGAAGGGTGTGAATCTTGTAGATGCCTTGACCATTGTGCAGTTTGCCCATAGCAGTGAGAACACCATATGGTGCCAATTGGTTTTGTGATTATTCACCATGCGCTGCAACATTGTTTTGAGAACTTTGTTGAAAGATTCTACATGACCATTGGACTAAGGGTAGTATGGTGAAGCAAACTCATGAGAGAAACCAAGGAGTTGGGATGGCTCTTGAAAGATTTCATTCTTGAAATGTTTACCATGGTTTGAAACCAACTACTTGGGAACATCGAACCATGTTATGACAAGGTTAAACAAAAAACGTGTCATGGTTTTTGCAGTGTTATTATATGTGGGCCTTGCTTCTTCTCATTTGGTGAAGTATTCAATGGAAACCACAATGTACTTGTGGTTTTCGGATGATGGGGGGTTACAAGTCATTAAGTTGATGCCCCAATTGCAAAAGGGATCAGCCATGATGACTAGATGTAGGGGAGTGGGTGGTGCTAGCGCCTTATGAGCGTATTGTTGGCACGCTCACATATTTTTACTTCCTGTGTGCAATCGTGGAATAGGGTGGGCTAGAAATAACTGACACGAAGTATTTTTTGGGTGGTGGCCATCCCCGATAGGTGGCCATCACAAGACCCATTGCGGAAATCATTTAAGTCTTGCTCAGCTTTTTGGTGGGTGAGGCACCAATGTAGGATGGTTTTGGTGCCTTGTTGATAGAGGACATCCTCTAGAAGGAGGTAACGGGGGGCTTGGTGGCATATGTGCCTCCAATCATCGCAGGTAAGGTGCGATTTGAACTTTTGACTTTTCTAAAAGAGGAGGTTGTCATCATACCAAGGGTGTTTTTTTTATACTAGAAATAAATGTTCATTAGGAAGAGCATCATTAACAAGATAGCCTTAGGTCTCTATTGGGATATATGTGATAAACTCGGAAAGGATGAGCATCTTTTTACTTTTAGGAGAATAAAATTGTAGATCAAATTCTTGTACAATAATTATCCATCGAGTGTATTTGTGGTTCATCATAAGATGAGTGAGCATATACCTCATGGAGTTAATAGCTTCTGTTGCGGTAGTGGTCCAAAGGATGATATAATTATAAAGCTTATGTACAAAATGTATGAGAGCTAAGGTTATATTTTCTTCGAGTTCATACTTTAATGCTGGATCAGATATGTTTTTGTTGACATAATAAATTATGTGCTCCTTGTTATTTGGTCCATCCTGGACTAACACCCCAACAATGGCTACATTTGATGCTGATAGGTATAGGGTATAGTCTTTGTTGTGGGTGGGTAGGCTAATCAAAGGAGCTTGAGATAATGTATCTTTTAAAGCTCCAAATGATTTTTGAGGTTGATCATCCCAATGGAAGGGAATATCCTGATGAAGGAGGTGCAGGAAACCTTGTGTAGAAGTAGCATAATCGGGGACAAAGAGTCATAAAAATTTGGCCTTACCTTGCAAGCTTTGTAACTGTTTCAATGTTTTTGGAGGTGGTACCTCCTTAATGGCTTGGACTTTCAGCGCATCAACTCTGATACCTTGTTGGGAAACTATGAAACCTAATAGCCTTCCGTCATTGACACAAAATACGCACTTGAGATGGTTCAAACATAATTTATATTGTCGACATCTCTAAAATACCACGTGGAGATCCTCTGAATGGTTAGCATGCTTCTTAGATCGTATTGTAAGGTCATCTAGATATGTGAGGATAACATGAGCTAGGTTGTGGAAGATGTAGTTCATGGCCGGTTGGAAGGTGGTGCTAGCATTTTTAAGACCAAAAGGCATAACTTGGTATGAGAATGTACCCCAAGGAGCTGTAAATGTTGTTTTGTAATGATCAATATGGTGAATCTGGATTTGGTTATACCTAGAGAAATCATCTATGAAGGATAGGGCCTCGTGATTAGGGCAAGTGTCGATGACTTGGTGGATGAATGGCATCGGGTAATAGCCTTTTGGACAAGCTTTGTTCAGATCTCTAAAATCAGTACAAATGTGGATGGTGCCCTATTTTATCATGATGGGTATAGCATTAGAAACTCAAGACATGTAATTGATAGGATAGATGAACCAATATTTATGGAGTTCATCAATTTCCTGTTTGATTGCTTCTGCCTTAGAAGGATGTAACACACTGTTTCTTCCTTACGGGATGGGCATCAGGTCATTTGTTAATATGGTGTTCCACAATGGTGGGATTGATGCCTAGAATCTCAGAGTAATCATATGCAAAAATGTCCCTGTATTCTTGGAAAAAGGATTTGTATCCAACTATTTATTCTGGATAGCATGTTTCCCCAAGGAGATCTCTTCAACTTTTCCAGGTTTGTTTGAAATATTTACCTTGATGGTAGGTGAAATATTTGACATGTTCCCTTTCTCAAACACATCAGGTGCTAGGATTGGATTTTTGAACCAATCAACCTTTCCTTATGGTAGGAAATCATTTTACTCTATGGTGCAAATATTGTGGGTTGGTGTGCTAGTGGGTAAAAACTTTTTTTCGAGTAGAAAAACAAACGATGGTGCATGGCATCCCAAGGAAATTTGGGTTCCATCATGGCTTCTAGAATATCTTCATCTAAGTCAAAAATATTACCCATTTTTGACTTGGGTTGCACCAGGTCTTGAGGGTGGGGTTTAGACCTAATTGTGTTGGTCAACAAGCAAGAAGATAATTCGTTGGTTGATGCCATAGAACCAAGTGAGGTTTCCAAAGTGCAGATGGGATGGGCCTGCACAGTTGGTGGTGTTACCACTAGTGGAGTGGATTTTTTGGTTTTGAAACCAAAAAATGATGAGCATATAGCATGAATCATGGTTCCTACGGATGAGGAAATGAATTATATATGGTGTTGCATGTCATCTGAATTAGGTGGTGGTAGAATTTCTGTTATGGTGGGTTGATGTCACGTGGGATGAATTTCCTTCATTCTTGTTGGTGTACAAGGGGAAAAAGTATCTTCCTCAATATGATTTTGATGTTGAATCCTAAGCTGCCAAAACTTTTGTAACATATGACATGTCTCGGTGCTATGAGAGGTACTGGTACATATACTGCACACTAGACTAGAACTAACTAAATAGATAGTGTGGGTGGTGGTATTGTTAATAGTATGAGATGTTGATGCCTAGTTGACATCGTGATATGGGGCATCATGTGGTGGTATCCATCTCTGGATCTTTGTATTGATGTGACAATTCTTCCTAGTGTGGGTTTGCCTCAATGCTTCTCTCGCTGCCTGAAAATGTGGAAGGTACTGATAATTCCTCCTATGATGTGATTGAGAGAAGATGTGACAATAACAAAATGTGATTTTCTCTTGATTAGAGAGATGGATTTGTGGAATTTTTACCACTAACTAAAATATTTCATTAAACTTAATTTGCAGCATTAATTTACTAAATGGTTCAATTTATCACATAACGCACATGTGATAGGTGATTTTTTTTCTAGACAACCTTAGATCGCTTTTTTCCCCGATCTAGATTGATGATGGTGAGGGGAGATGTAATGATGGGGGCCTTGTGGAACTATTGGAGAAAATTTCTCCTCAAACACACATAAAATGGACCTATATGCTTCATTACCTGATGGTGGGGTATGATCTGATCGTTCGATATCTGATCCGACTAAATTAGAATTCTCAGCGATAAATTGCAACATGAATCCTAGAAAATCTTGGAATCAATAAAGGTGGGGATAATGTCTCACATGATGATTTCCTACACAAATTTGGCATGTGTGACATATGTGCCTGGGTTTGGTGCTCTAAGTGAAACAGGTAATTGGATGCAATCGGTTAAAGGCTCTTAATTCAAGACAATTGTTTATCAAATGATCTGGTGCATCACATAAAGCACAAGTGGGCACTAGTAGGGGTGTTGTTGGTTCGGGTTGCCTCTGATGATGGCGAGAGGTTGATGGACCAAATGAGGGATAGGAGCAAGAATCTTCTTTCCTTACTATGTAAAAAAAAATGGATCCATCCTCTGCGGGGAGTAATGGGGTATTGGTTTGGATGAGTGCACCTAATGCATCTTGATATCGAGGGATTTCAGGGAAATGATGATTGTAATTCCTGTATTCTGCACATATGGTGCATGCATGGTTGGCGCGCAATTCCTTATGATGCATGGATGTGCTCTTTTCTCTAGTAGGGGGAGGAGGGTTCATTGGCACTTTTGGGGCATGTAGAAGATCTTTGAGCTCATTTAGCTTAGGGCACCTATTGTTGGGGTGCCTATAAGTTTTAACCCCATATAGAAATTACCTGCATACGAATTCTAAAACTCAAAAAATAAACAATGCAAGAGCATAACACATAAAAAACATATACACAGAGATTTTCCTATGCATCCCAAAACTGGGAATACTAGCTTGGATTTTCATTATTTTCCTTTCAACATTACAATACATATTTATACATGCCGAAGCATCTAATACCATGGACCGAAAAACCATCGCGTCCAAAACCATGGACCAAAAACCATCACATCCAAACATATGTGCAAAAATCATGCACAAAACCATATGTGGGTCCGCCCAACCTAACATAGTGTCCAAAACCAAAATTTAAAGTGGGGTTACAGGTACCCCTCAAACCCCCTGTGACCCCCCTAGTTAACAATGTGGGTTAGTCATGGAAAGAATATAACACAACCCAGCATTCTCCCACTCGTTGTTTTCTTTCCACAGGGGGGGAACAAGAGAGTTTACTCATTTATCCAGCCTTGCAATGCCCATTGTTTCTCTAAACCAAGGGAACTTCTCAGAGCTCACAGATTTTGTCAATGCATTTGTAGTATTCTTCAAAGTGTCCACCTTTACTAGCAACACCTTTTTGTCTTCTATCATATCCCTCACAAAGTGATACTGAACATCAA
>APFE031119041.1:93584-104720 GCA_000404065.3 Pinus taeda | reverse complement strand
CCTTTATCGATAAGGTATTAGATACTTTAGCAGGCAAAAAGTACTTTTCATTTTTGGATGGTTTTAGTGGCTATAATTAAATTCAGGTAGCACCTGAAGATCAAGATAAGACCACATTCACCTGTCCATGGGGAACTTCTGCCTACCGAGTGCTTCCTTTTGGATTATGTAATGCACTTGCAACGTTTCAAAGGGCAGTACTAGGTATCTTTTCTAATCTAATCCATGATTGTGTAGAGGTCTATATGGATGATTTTTACAGTTTATGGTGTTTCATTTGAAGAGGCATTAGAAAATTTGGAAAAGGTCCTTATTAGATGTAAAGAAACAAATATTTCCTTAAGTCATGAAAAATGCTTTATGATGTTTACTGAGGGAATTGTTTTAGGACATCATATTTCGGTAGATGGAATTAGAGTTGATAGATCAAAAGTTGAAGTCATCTCCAAGTTGCCTATTCCAAATTGTCAAAAAGATGTTAGAAGTTTTCTTGGATTTACTGGATATTATAGAAGCTTTATAGAAAAATTCACCAAAATAGCATCCCCACTCTTCAAATTACTTACAAAAGACTGTGAATTCAAATGGGATCCTGATTGTCAATCTACATTTGAAACTTTGAAAACAAGAATATCTGAAGCACCCATTTTGAGAGGGCCAAATTGGAAACTTCGTTTCCATATTTCCACAGATGCTTCAGATAAAGATCTAGGAGCTGTGTTGGGTCAAAAGGATTTAATTCCTTTTGCCGTTTACTACACCAGTAAAAATTTGACTCCCACCGAGTTAAACTATACTGTGACTGAAAAAGAGTTCTTAGCTGTTGTTCATGCAATCAATAAGTTTAGACATTATATAATAGGCTATGAAACTTTTGTCCATACTGATCATTCTGCAATTAGATATCTAATGAACAAACCTGTTACTAATGGCAGAGTTACAAGATGGCTTTTACTTTTACAAGATTTCAACATTACTGTGTTGGATAGACCAGGGAAACAAAATACAGTAGCTGATTTCTTGTCTAGAATCCAAAATACTAATGAAGATTCTCCTATAGAGGATAAGTTTCCAGATGAGTATTTATTTTCAGTAACTACTAAGACTCCTTGGTATGCAGATATTGATAACTATTTGGTTACAAGAAAGCTACCTCCACATTTATTTACTAGTGAAAAAAGAAGAATTATTGAGGAGAGTTCGAATTATTCATGGATTTCTAATGAATTGTTTAAAACAGGGCTACATTGTGTGATCAGAAGATGTGTTCGGGAAGATGAAATGCCTGATATCCTTAGGGCATGTCATGATGAACCATGCGGTGGACACTTTGCTGACAAAAGGACGGCCTATAAAATCCTTTCTTTAGGATATTATTGGCCTTCCCTTTTCAAAGATGCAAAAAAATATGTCAGAAGGTGTGACAGCTGTCAAAGAGTTGGGAGACCGACTCTTTCAAATGAAATGCCATTACAACCACAGGTACTCATCGAACCCTTTGAAAAATGGCTTTAGATTTCATTGGACCTATTAATCCACCATCTAAGCAAAAGAAGTATATATTGGTATTCACTGATTATGTCACTAAATGGGTAGAAGCCAAAGCATTACTTGCTACTACTGAAAATTTAGTTGTTAACTTTCTTTATGATGATATTTTCACTCGCTTTGGTGTTCCAAGAGAAATTGTGACAGATCAAGAAGTCAATTTACATCTAACTTGATGGAGAAGCTGATGGAAGAATACAAAATCAAGCACAGAAAATATACTACTTACAATCCGCAAGCAAATGGCCAAGTGGAGTCTACAAACAAAGTTCTTGAGAGCATCATCACCAAAAATGTTCATCTACACAGAAGAGATTGGGCAGAAAGGCTTCCTGAAGCCTTATGAGTCTACAGAACTACATGGAGGAATAAAACAGGACATTCTCCCTTGAACTTGTTTATGGGAAAGAAGTCCTGCTCCCCATTGAGTTTCAAGTCAAGAATTTCAAGATGGAAGTCCAGTTGGGGATGAATCTATCAGAAGCCCAAAAGCACAGAATGGAGCAGCTGAATGAGCTAGATGAGATCAAACAAGAAGCAATTTTAAGGACTGATCTAGTTCAACATCAAAGAGCTAAGTGGCATGAAAGATACATCAAAGAGAAAAAATTTCAAGAGGGAGATTGGGCGCTACTATTTGATTCCTCAAAGACTTCAAAGGTAAATTTTAGATCCATTGGCTTGGGCCATATGAAATTGACAAAGTCTTTAACAATGGAGCGGTAAGAATCAAGACCATTGATGAATTTCAGATTCCTCTTATTGTGAATGGCCACCGATTGAAAATTTATCAGAAGCCACTCTCAAAAGAGGAAATTTTCAAGATGTTCCAAGAGAATTATGCAATAAGGCTGGTGGAGAAGAATCCTTCTTCCCCACCAGCCTAGCCCTTGTTTTTTTGAGTTAAAAAAAAAAAGAGAGAAAAAATTTTTGTATAAGCCTGAAAACCAATCATAGATTGGCAGTCTTATACAGAAAATATAGAGTGAAAATTAGGGAGACCTGACACTCTATATCTTCCAAAAAAAATCTCTCTCCTCTCCTTCTTTTTCCATCTTCACTCCACCTAATTTGCCATTTCACTCCATCTCCATCTCATTCAAATTTTTGCTTCACTTGACTCCGCTTCACTTTCACTCCATTCCACTCATTTCATTTTCATTTCATCAATAAAAGTTCCTTTCAGGACTATTTTCACTTAGTTAGTTCTTTTCTAACTATCTTTGTTCAACTAAGTGGGTGCTGTCCTAGTTTTCGCAGCTGGAAGCAGTTTCCGCAGCTAGAAACAGTTTCCGCAGCCAGAAACGATTTCCGCATCTACCACCACTCTGTTTTTCAAAATTCATAGTCAAAATGTTAGTGCACAAATCATGAAAATGCAGGTGTAATTGAGCAATTTCCATGAAGACATGGAGCATTTCCAAGCCATCAAGAAAGAACAGTTGGTTAAAAGATATGAGCGAGAAATGACAAAGTTTCCAAAGGTATGAGCAATTTTTTTTATCAAATAACAATTGAAGTCATGATTATGCATAGTTATCAAACCATAAAGAGTTCTACTATGTGCAATGATTCGATATGATAGCTCCATTACCCACTCCTATTCCACAATATTACTCCACACACCATGCATTTATTTCTTAACAGTCTCTTGACTACACTTTCATTTTCCACCTGCGATCATGAGATGTGACCAATCCCTTTACGGCTCCTCTCCACCGCATTTCCCGCAGCCATCTATCAAAACGTGTGATCTCTTGTACGCAGCCATTAATTCAAATCTCGTCTCCACTCTGTTCACTTACCATTTCATTAAATATCTTCCTTTTCATATACACGCATTTCAAATTGTGACTTATTTGCGACTGCTTATCCTCTGTTCCGCCTGTAATATGAAGCATCCCCATTACCTGCTACCGATTGCAGCCACTGCATTTTATCATAAACCCTGCAAACGAGCTACCTTTCCTCTGCTAAATCCTCATACGCAATTGCATCCTTAGTTGAAATTCAAAACAGAGAAAGGAATGGGAAAACTACTAAGGGCAGAGCCAGAAGCACCGAAATATCTATAAGGTTACCCTCAAGCAAACGATTTGCTGAGGAAAGCCAAATGCTTACGCTTCATCCAAAAGTTCAAAGGCTATAACAAAGAGGTAACCAAGGCTTTTGCACGGTCTTTCGATGGTAAAATTGCGGAGATTGGAGATTTGAAGTTCACGGTGATCAAAACAACAGTAGCAACTGCCACAGGCTTACCCCAAGAAGGTGAGCGATGGTTCAAAAACAAAAGCGTGGATGAATAGGCATGGAGAATTATTCTAAGAAACCCAGGTATGGACACCACTATGTTTACTAAAGGAATTCCTGTTCATGCATTGAAGGAAGAATGGGCCAGTCTGCTGTTAGTTATCCAAAAATTTGTCACTTGTGAAGGACACTTTGGTTCGATGTACATGTACCATGTTAGACTGCTGATGAATTTCTTAGAGAATCAGACTCTTAATTTGCCTTATTTCTTACTGTTGAGTTTGAAGAAGATGAGTATTAAAGTCCAAAAACACATAGGCAATATAGAACCTCATCTATATCATCGTGGACTTATAAAAATTCTCATTGAGGACCAACTAAAGAAAAACAAAGATATCTGGGAACAATTCTTGATAAGAAACTACTTCCAAGAGCCATCTGAGGCCTCTGAAAGTAGTACACCAAAGACACCAAGAAAAAGTAGGAGAAGAGAAAAGAGCACTATAGTCCAAGACTCCCCTACTATAGAAACTCAAGAAGTTGGTCAAAAAGAAGAAGAAAACAGAACTAAAGACAAGAAATAGAGGAAAGAGAAAGGCAAAAGGACCATCCAAGAAGTCTACCAATCACCTGAGCCATCCATAGAGGAGGATTATCAACCATTGTCAAAAAGATTACTACATCTTCAGGCTGCTATAACAAAGAAAAAGAAAAAAGGGAAATAAAGTATACAAGAAAAGAGTACTAGTCCACCATACTTAAGAAGAAGCAACAAGCCAAGAGGAAAATGGAGTAAAACACAAATAAAATGGCCGCACTTCATCAAATTGGGTGGAGAGACACCTGAGAAAACTCCAGCTGGCCATAGTCCACCTTGTCCTCAGCTAAGCATTGAAACTAGTAAGCCACATGATGAAAGCCCTTCTCGGCCAGAGCTATAGAGCAGTCCTCCTCCTCTACCAGATTTTGAACTCAGTCCAAGAAAGACACCTGAAATAGATCCCAATCAACAGAAGGTATATGACTACTTGGAATCATTAGACAAATCAACTGTAGGTCCGAGTACCACTCTACCACTAGATGCACAAGTTCAGTCCTTAAAGCAGGAGGTATTTGAATTAGAGGTCCTAAACAACCATATCAAGCAGGAAAATGAAGCACTCAAGGAGAAGAGCAAAGTAGATAAAATTATTCATGATAACACTATGCTCCATTTGGGACTATGGCAAAAGGAAAACAAGAAACTGAAGAAAAAGTGAAAAAAGTTGAGCAGAGCATTGATCAATCTCAAATTCAGATGTCTAATAAGGAAACCAAGGATGGTGGTAGCACCAAAGAAGAAGAAAGAGGGCTGGATGTCCTAGTAGAAGCATCAGAACATATGGATTAGAGGGGAATGACTAAATTTTGGTTGCATGAGGACATGCAACACCTTCACAGTGGGAGTATATTGAGTCCCAAACCTGCAGTTCCCTATATACCCTTTCAGCCTTCTTTTTCGATTTACTTCATCCACCCAGCTATCAAATCTTTGCATATTAGTCTAAAAAGAGCTTATGAAATGGTTTCCTAACTATGTTTATGGCTGTTGTTTGATTTAGATTTTTTGTTCAAACAGCTGCAGAAACTTGTCACTTTCCGCAGCCATCCCAAGTTTCTGAAACCATTTTGTCAAATGCTATGTTACAGGTGTCCAATGGAGAAACCGGCCACATGGGCAAGATGCAAGTGACGTGTACATGTAGTGTGTCCCCTCAGATCAGCCAAATCACTCATAAACGGTCATGGTCAACGACGGTCAAAGGAAGGGCCAAATGAGGAATTTTGCGGTGGCACGGTTCTGTTTTGCCCATGTGAAGGTTTGTGTGGCACGGTCCTTAGTTTCCGAAGGTACTGGCACACCTATAGATCAGCCCATGAACTGAATCGAGCAGCCACCACTCCATGGATTCAACTGTCATAATGACCATAACGCTAGATCTCAGGTCGTGGAGATTTACGTGTCTCTTGGCAGCATAAAATTTAGGAATTAGTTGCAAGCATTTTCACTTATAAATAACGCGTTGATATACGCTGGATAGTTAGTTTTTGAGATGTAATTTTGACTGTTTTTATCAGCCCACTGTACTGCACTTTACTTTGTTTTATTACTGCACTTTAATATATGAGAAGACAACATTCCTGCATTCGCTTTGTGACTAAGTAATTGGCTGGCCGAGGTTACAGAGGGCCCCTGTACACCAAAGCTTTGTATAGTTTCTTACTTGCTTTCATTTACTGTTTTTATAATCATTACTTGTATATATTTTGTGTTGTTTTGATGTTCATTGTCGTCCATATTTCCTTTATGTTTTCTTCATAACTATTAGTTGATCAGTGCTTTCTTTACAGGTTTTTGTATGCAGCCCGGGCAAATTTACATATTTTTGATAACCACTGACATGAGATCATCTTGTCCTTTCTGCTGATTTTCATTTACTAAGTTTAATTCCAGCATTGTGATTTCTTTTAAGTTTGTTTTGCTTATTTACTTTTCTGCCATTTAGACATCATATTACTTACCTGTTTATGATTTCCTTTCTATAGCCAAGCGACTCAATTAGTAAGGAATCAGAATATTACTTTTTGTAGTATGATTTAGTTTGCTTTCCTGCAAGTTAGAGATTGAATTACTTATGTCATTTTCAAGAGTTGAAATATGAATGATTAGTTAAATCTTAGTTTCCTTTTATGCAATTTAATTTCCTTCAATTTAGATATCATAATACTCAGCTTGTTTATGATTACTTCCTATAGCCGGAGTGAGTCGAAAGGTGAAGGGTCAGAGTATGGGTTGAAGTAGTGTGATTTAGTTTTCTTTGCTTTCAGCCTTTGAGTTGCTTTAAGTTCAGATTTTATTTTCTTTTTCATACAGCAATAAGGATACTGGGCAATTGTCACTAGTTCATTGTTTTGGTACATTTACTTCTTTCTGAAAATTGATTTCATTATAGTCAGTTTGGAAACCTCCTTCTTGAGAACTTTTAAGTTTGGAAAATCATTGTAGAAATCACCATTACCATCCATACTTAATTTTCAATTTCACCATCTCACACTAGGGAATCCACAAAAGATAAACCCAAAAACAAACTAAAAAACTCAAAAACAACAAAAGACTAAGAAAATGGTTATCTTGCACATACAGTGCACTTCACTTCATCAGTTTACGACTCCCGGATTGACATTTTAAATAGAAATTTAGGACATACTAAATTGACCAAACATTTTGGCGCCATTGCCGGGGAAGTGAAACTAGGTAGCCAATTTCTTAAAAAAATAAAAATAAAAAATAAAAAATTCAAGGAAGGGAAATTGATAACCTCTCAGAGTATGCTCTCCTCTTGCACTTAATGTGACCTGGAGGATCAGAAAAGAGAAATTTATTGGTTTAATAGTTTCTTGATTATGCTCTCTTCTTGCACCTAGAGTGACCTGGAAGGTCAGAAAGAGAATTATTAGCGCGACTTGAAGAAAAATAAAAAAATGACATGCATAGAGCAAGAGATTCTAGGGGAAGGTTTTTAGCTAGAGCCAGGAGTTCGATTTTCACAACTCCATATACTTCAAGGAATAGACAAGAGACACCTCCATCATCTCCAACTCATACTCCTAGCTTTAGGATTCCTGGAGTTCAAGAGGTAGTAGTTGAATTAGGAGACTCTCCCAAACCATCCATCGAATTTGAATTAGGAAAAGATCATTTCTTTCCTTCTACAGGGAGACACATTGTAATTGAAGAAGTAGAATCACCTAAGGAAGAAGAGGGAGAAATTCCTCCTCATTTGCCATTAGTAGAGGAACCAGAGGACTCTGAAATCTCTGAGGAAGCTATCATGACAGAGGAGGTAGTTAATGGATTTGGTAGAGGTAGAGGTAGAGGAGGGGGAGGAGGAAACAATGGAGGAGGTAGAGGTAACAATGGGGGAAATAGGGATGGAGATAACTCATTCGGATTTCCTGTAGTCGATGAGGATTCTCAAGCAACAATGAAAAATATTTCACCGTCTGTCCTCCCAAACTTTCATGGGTTAAGAAATGAAGATCTTGAAACATTTCTGTTTGAGTTTGAGGTCGTGTGTCGAACTTATGATTATCTGGAAGACTCTTAAAAACTCAAACTGTTTCCTTCAACATTGAAAGGAGCTTCTTTGAAATGGTTCATGGGATTACTCACCCAATCCATTAGGACATGGAATGATATGAACAAACATTTTTGGATAGATACCTCAACTATTCCATGCCCACCAATCATAAGGACGAGGTATTCAAAATGGTACAAAAAGAAGATGAAAACTTGAAGGATCTACTTGAAAGATTTCAGTATAACCTCAAAAGAGCAAAAATGAGTAACCTCGATGAAGAAACCTTGAAATCCCTTCTATTAAAATCCATTAGAGATGAATGGATAGATATTTTGAACATGATGTGGAAAGGAGATATATCTCAACTTCCACTTCATGATATAGCAGAACTATGTGTCCATCTCTCAAGGGGAAAATCTAAGACTGGAAAAGGGCCTAGAGATCCTTCTGTCATTAGAGCAAACAAATCTGCAACTGGATCAGTAAGTAGGGCTGAGATTGGCAACATGCTTGATGAGTTCAAAACTGATATTTTAGGGAGTGTTAGTGAGCAACTAGACACCCTTAAGATACAAAATAAGCAGAAAGCAAAAGCTGAAGCTTTGGCCATCTTTTGTCCAAAATGTAGGAAGAAACATGCTCTAAGGGAATGCCCCTTAGATGCAAAAGTTGTAGAAACATGTGTGATTTGTTCAAAAATCCATGAGACCAAGGATTGTCCTTCAATTCCTGGGCTCAAAACTGTCTTTCAAGAAGACCCAAATTCAATTGAGTCTCTCTGTTTTGTTTCAAGGAGACCTTGGCAGGGGCAACAAAATCAAGGGTTTAACAACCCCACGAACTTTCAACCCCCACCAAATTGGAATCTTTGGCAACAACCTTGTCCCAACCTCAAAATCCATTTCAATCATGGGCACAAGGTATGCAAAATCCTTATGGGAGATTTGCTCAATTTTATCAATATCATCCATCTTTTCAAAATAAAAAAGCTCCACAAATTCTAAATCAAAATCCACAACTTTCATTACCATTTCCACAACGACAACAACCTTCTCAACAGAATCCAAATTCTCAACTCTTGTTTCCATTCCAACAAAAGACAAATCAACTACCTTCCCAGCCATTGCCAAATCCCAATAATAAAAGCCCTCAAAATGCTTACATGGTAGAAGGACAACAATTTCCTACCTATATGATTGTTCCTCTCAATGATGTACAACTCAGATCTGGTAGAGTTTTAGACAAGCCTTCTATAGATGCTCAAAAGCAAAGCATCTCTGAGGAAGAATCTGTTAAAGCCAATAAAGGTTTTGAAGCATCTCTTCAAAACCCAAGCACTCAAGAAGAAAAAGAAAAAGAGTCAACCCCCACAACTCCTATAGTTGAGCAACCTGCATCTTCATCCACACCTCCTTTTCCTGAAAGATTAGAGTGGAAAAACAAATCTTGTTGCCTGACTATGATTTTCTAGATGAATTAAAGAATGTCTGTATCAAGATTCCCTTGTTACAAGCCATTAGAGAAATTCATATTCTAGCAAAAAAAATAAAGGAGTTGAGTCTCAAAAGACCAGGAAGGAAACCAAGAGATAAAAGAAGAATCCACCTGGTAGGAAAAATTGCAGATATCATGATGGGAAAAATTACCATGCAGAAGTATGTAGATCCCGATAGTCCAATTGTCAAAACACATATCAATGAGGTAGAAATTCCAAATACTTTGATTGATTTAGGGGCTGCTATCAACATTAGGAGTAGACAAACTATGGAATAGCTAAAACTTCCTAATCTTCTTTTTACACCTACTTTACTGGAACTTGTAGATCGATCAATTATCAAACCAGATGGTGTATTAGAAGACATTTTGGTCTCCTTAGATTCTTGGGAATATCCAGTGGATTTCATGATTTTAACTCCCAAGAGTAATCTAGGAGGGCACCCACTCATCTTAGGAAGACCTTGGCTAGCCACATCTGATGCTTTTATCAGTTGTAGATCTGGGGATATGTATATTTCTTATGGTAATTCTATAAAGAAATTCAATCTGTATCCTCCAGCAAAAACAATTATAGAAGTAGGAGATAATGAATGGGTCAATGATGAAGACACTATACAACCTTTCTTTACCATTTCTAAAATCAGTGAAGATAGTCAAATTTTGAACACATAAGAAAACTTTGAAACATCTTCAGAATATGACCACACACAATTTCAATTAAATTCTGACATTGAGTATCTATCATCTAGCCAAATGTCTCTTTACTCTATGGAAGAGTTTGGTAGTTCCACCACTGATATTTTTCCAGGTAAAACATTGAGTATCAACAAAAACTTGGAAATATCACAACAGGAAGAGCTAACCAAAATCTTGTAAAAACATTCCACTGCATTTGCATGGGAGTATACTGATATGAAATGTATTTACCCTAAGTGTTAGGCCCCTATACTACTAGTGTAGCCCCTTATTATTATTAGTACAACCCACTTATTATATTTATGTACCGATGTAATGCCCATATTGTTACTATTGTGCCCCATAGAAGCCCACTATTGTTATTATTGTGCCCTTACATTATTATTGTTATGTAGGCTCTGATTATGTTATGATCCCTTAGACTCCTATATATAGAGAGGATGTATTTTCATTTGTATCATCCAAGAATTTTTCATTTATGTAATGTAAAGGAGGTTTCCCCCTCAAAGAGGCTGAATTCTAAGGCGTTTATCTATCTTTTCTATCTTTTCTTGAGTTGGTTCATAACATTTGGTATCAGAGCTTTGGATTCTAGGGTTTCGCTACTCCAAACAGGTCATTGTGGTGTTCTCGTTATAACTTTGTTTCTATCATGTTTCAGAAGTCGAAAAAAAAACCCATTTGAGAAGACATTGCGTTAAATATCGGACCTAAATTTTAGAGCGTTTTACGCTATATTTTCGGAGATATGAACTAAGGAAGTTGGTCCCTTTGTTGAACCCTGAATTACATTCAAAACAGGTGATCTAGGGAAAATCGTCATAAATTTCTCTCTGAGCATAAGATTGAAATTTCATAAGAAGGTATAGAAAGAGGATGGACTGTAGTTTCCTGTATATATTTTTCAGAGCCAAAGGTCAAAACAGGGACATGTGGAACGTCGTACAAGTTCGCTCTACTGAATTAGTCTATAATCAGGTCACTGTGGGAGATTTGGCATAACTCTTCATTGGAGAATCCAATT
>APFE031119041.1:25413-83550 GCA_000404065.3 Pinus taeda | reverse complement strand
TTTCCCAAGGTACAACCTTTACATGTGTCAACTTGCTCAAGTTTACCTTTGGGAAGTCCTATAGATATCTGTTGCATTATCTTCAAAGCCCCATGATGCAAATGGCCCAACTGCCTATGCCACCACTCACCAATGTCTTGGCTTTGCACCAATTTTGCTTTCATACTTAATGCTACACAATCATCTACCTCTAGTTTATAGAGATTCTTCACCCAATTCCCTATCATTTTGGTTTGACCCCTGGCTATGTGTCTTAGGAACGCCTTTCCTTTACTGAAGACAACATCGTAGCCTTTGTCCTCCAACATCGCAACTGATACCAAGTTCTTCTTCAGTCCAAGCACATACTTCACATCTGTCAAGGTGATAGGAGCTCCATGCTCCCTCTGAAAAGCAACCGTGCCCACTCCCGAAAGACTATACCTTCCGTCGTCACCCATCTCTATGCACATCTTGAGGTCTTTCTCCTCCAAGGCACTGAATAAACTTTTATCACCGGTCATGTGGAATGAGGCTTCACTGTCAAGATACTAGACACAACTCATCATCGATGACACCATGCATGCAATGAGGGTAAAGTCCATTTTGAACTGAGAGGCTAATGCCTCACCTTACGATCCTTCCGAGGATCCCTTCTTGGACTTCTTCGATGGGAAATTAGTCACATAATGTCCCATATCATGACAATTAAAGCATCTCACTTTAGACATGTCACCCTTCTTCCCTCCATGAGAAGAATTCGATTTGGAATGGGAAGCCTTCCCCTTCCCTTTCCTTTCCTTGCCTTACTTGCTAAGGCCATATTTTCTTCATCATCATTCTTGGATGAAGAACCATCTTGTGTGCTCCTCCTGACCTCCTCCTACATAAGATCCGACCACAGTTGTTCCCAATCCGGCAGTTTCTCCCTTCCATTCACAGAGTCCTGGTAGCTATTCCAACTCTTTGGAAGGCTAAGGAGAGCGAGGCTCACCATATCTTCATCGATAGTAGTTATTACCACAGTGTCAAGCTCATCTTTGTAGGTGGTGAGCTTGTTCATATATGTGGAAATAATATCGCCTTCTCCATCTTGTTTCTTCGAAGCTTATCCTTGAGCGCCAATTTCCTCTAGTCGCTACTGTTCTGGTAGAGGTCCTTCAATGTCTTCCACAATGTGTTGGGCATGGAATCCCCCCACAGCATGTCTTGGGGCTCAAAGCCCAATTTTTGGTCAAAGGTTTTTTAAGACTCTGCGAATTGCGGGTGCGGAGTGCAAAGTAGAGGTCAAGTCATAGGGCTGTCTACCCTAAAGTAATGTAATGTAATGTAAAGTCATGTCGGCCTACCCATGGTTCACGGACCATGGGATTGTATAAATAGAGCGAGACTCTAAGTTGTAAAGGGAGCGTAGGAAGAAGAAAGAAGAATGTGAATGGTTCGAGCTTAGAGTAGGATTCTAAGTGTATTGGGTCGTAGTAGTAGGAAGAGGCTCTACAACTGAGTGCTCAGAGGCCTAGTAGAGTCTGCAACTGAGTGTGTGGACCCCTGCAGCTGAGTGCGCAGGGCAGTGTCGAGTCTGTAATCAGGATTGAAGATTAACAAAGAAAATTTGATTCTTATTTCTGTGTATTTGTTGTACCTTGCCTTCTTTACGTTTATACTGGTTTATTTGTCGCGTGCACTGATATGATTGATGAAATTGCTGTAATAATCATCAGTCTTACATGAACAATTTAAGTAATCAGATAATCACAGATTAAATAGCAAGGAACTTGGGTATTATACAGGTTGCACGAAAGCAGCACCACAGGTTGCGAAGGGATCGAAAGTGCGCATAGCGACGGGTCAGACCGTGGACCTCCAAAAGCCCATCAGACATCCCAAGGGTGCAGAAACTTGGTTCTAGCACCCTCCTATACTACTTCGGGTGAGACCTTAGTCTGCGCTTCGTGGACTATTGCTGAAAGGGCCAGTAGTACTGGGATTTGCTTGGCTAAATCACCTCTGAACCTAGGTTAGGCCCATACAATCCAACAAATGGTTCCGTTGCTGGAACTGGGATCTGCATAAAGGATGTCTGATGTCATGCCACTGAAATTCAATGAAGAAAGAAATTGAAGAGTGGTTGGAAAAGAAGATTCACAAGTTCGCGGCGCTGGAGAACGGAAATCCGCGAGTATCTAAGGAATAGTGGTTGGAGTGCTACTTGTATACGGAAATCCACAAAATTTTCTTTGTATCTTTTCCTTATGAGCTATATGAGTGGATCGCGAAGTTAGAAAACAACCAAGGAAGGTGTAGGCTCAACAAAACAATAGTGTGGACTCCAGAATTAGTGCGCAGACTAGAAGCATCAGAAGATAAGATCACACGAGCTGTGGACCATTGGCTCGATCAAATAATAGGAGAATTTATCACTGAGTTCATGGTAGACACGACCATCAACTACAGTGAGGTGGAGTGACGTTTTCTCAAGGGACTGCAAGGTAAGTATATCAAATCTTTGAACACTGGATTAAGATGTTATTGTGTGAAAAGCAGGTTCTGCAAGTAAATTAATGTTTGGGACTATGCGAAGTGGGAAGATGTATAGAAGTGGAAGTAGCGAAGAGCTAGAAACCAGTCCCTTAATTTCACCCTCACAGGAGAGCGAGGAAGAGCTCACGAGGGTTTCTCTGAAAAGCACGGTCAGTTTGATAAGACAATGAATTCCACGTTTACCATCTCCACCCACACCGCCACCCATTTCACCCTCCTCACCTCCATCTTCACCCACCCCACCTTCACCATCGCCACAATTCAGTATGTCGAGTATGCTCAAACTACTGGTGTTCAGGGGTGTAGGGAACAAAGGTCCGAAACAATTCATGGTTCGTGGTAAGAGCAGTATGGGAAGCACAAGGCGTTGTGGATGATAATATTAAAAAGGCTACGCTGGTGAGCGCACCACAAGATCGCGCATGAACATGGTATATCAAGCATTCTATTAACCACCCGACGCAAGAATCGCAGAGATCTAGGCTGCGCTGAACAGGGAATTTAGCAGGCCAAAATTAGAAACACAATCAATCATCAGGTTTAAGGGGATCATAATGCTCCCAGGAGAGACTCCCTGGGATCTGGACCAAAGGCTAAAGAGTACGATTCGCGAAGCCAATATGACGTTAATAGATGCACAACATCGCAGATGGTTTGTGGCCTCACTTACGCCACACTTAAGGACGACGCTATCACAGCAAAAACTTTCCACCTAGGCCGAAGTGTAGGAGATGGCAATGAGATTACAAGAGACCCATATACAAGACCCTAGGTTGGGAGTCCAACAAATCCACGTGCAACTATGGAATCTATGTCTGGAAATGCAAAGTTTGAAATAGGACAGGACACCTCGGCCGGGGGTGTGCGAGGAAGTATGGTGCATAAAATGCAAAGGCCAAGGGCATGACAAGAACCATTGCTCAATATTCGCAAACTACTTGGCAGGAGGAGGGCCAATGCCGTTAAGACTAGAGGCACAAGCAGGGCCAAGCGTGACATCTGCATTACGGTGCACGATCTGCCAGATAGGAGGAAAACACACCACGGATAATTGTCATCTGTTGCATAAGTATATGCAGACTTCCCAACAATTGTTTTGCAATTTCTGCAAGTTGATAGGCCATGACGAACGCACTTGTCGAAGCTATGAACTAATGATGGATCAGACTCCTGCCTATAGGGTGCAGACCGAAATGCGAGCCCTCGACCCAAATGTAGGGATGGCGCAAATAGGGTTTCAGGGGCGCGGTCGGGGTGGAGGCGGAATGAGACCAGGAAGGGGTTGCAGACAAATAATTTGTTACAATTGCGGAGGGCTAGGGCATTATGCCCGCGATTGTACAAACCTGACAAGAATACCACGTTGGTAATGTACTTAGTTTGATCATGAGACAGAAGGCTGCCCTTCGCTAATAGCAAGGATGCGTGAAAAGGGGGTACTCCATCCCCCTCCGACTCAGAATTTACAAATGATGAGGTCTGAACCGCGTGAAGAAGACCCAAATGTAAACATGATGCTCAGGAGTGGTATGACCACGGGAGAGGATAAAGGAAAGCAGGTAGAAGAAAGCGCGTGGGTTCGCAAGGCTCCTACAAAGGAACCCGAGTTTGATTTAGAACGCGCGAAGGAGACATTCATGGAAGCTAAGAAGAGCTTCATAGAGGCCTCCACTTCAGGTAATAAGGATCAAATAGAACCAGGGATGGATCCTTCAATTCTCAATACCTTTCTAGAGACATACATGAAACTGTTGCGCGACAGAAAGGCAGTCAAAGGACTACAGGAACTTATCACTAGGTGTGGAGGGTCAGGAGAACCGTGTGTGGTCCGGAAACTTGGGAAGCATGCATTGCACACAGGGAGGGAAATGAGGTTGGCAATGCAAATAGATGAGTACAAAATGGATAAGGTAATCCTGGATCTGGGCTCGTACGTGAATGTGCTACCAAAGCAAACATGGGAACACATGGGCAGACCCGCACTGCAATGGTCCCCTATTCAGTTATAAATGGCGAACCAACATAAGATTTTGCCCATGGGAAGATTGCAAGGGGTAACAGTTGACATTGAAGGTGCAAGCGCACAGGCGGATTTTGAAGTGATAGATATTGTCGATGACAACAATCCCTATCCCGCACTACTAGGAATAGACTGGGCCACCGATATGAATGGAGTCATAAATCTGAAGAAGCACAAAATGATCTTTGAGAAAAAGTCACTACGCATGGTTTAGATCCAGCTGAAGGAGCGCGATACACTGAATCAGTGCTTGATGACAATAGTGATGACGATATCGATTGTATTTACAAAATAATTGCGTGAGAAGAAGATTGGGTGAATTCGACTGCAAATGGAAGGATTTCGTGGGAGCGCAAAATCTCTTGCACTTCAGATTTAGACGAAGAGATAGAGGGATGGCAGAATCGGTTGCACGAAGTAACAACGTTGAATTGCAACATGATGGTTCGATCACTGCGTTGCGTGACAACAGACGCAAGGGAACTCCTAACATATGATGGATTGTTAGCGGTGGATGAATTTCTGAGCAAATTTGAAAGCGTTGTACCAAAACAGCAGTGGTTCAATGCACTGAAGTGGGCACTGCGTGCAACACCCGCACGATGGTGGTACACGCATCAAGGAAATTTTGAGGACTAGCGCGGATGCAGAAGGATGATGCGCCTACGTTTTGGAAAACCCCAGCTTCGAATGCAAGTAAGTCAACAGGGGGGGAACAACTTGCGCCCCCATCTTTCTCGATGGGTATAAACATATGCTGTAAAGTCCACACACATGCACACCAACCCCATGATAGAGAATGGGAACAAATCGCA
Organism: Pinus taeda; assembly: GCA_000404065.3. Classification (NCBI taxonomy): domain Eukaryota; kingdom Viridiplantae; phylum Streptophyta; class Pinopsida; order Pinales; family Pinaceae; genus Pinus; species Pinus taeda. The sequence continues at coordinate 78,195 of APFE031119041.1, read as the reverse complement.
GTAGCAGGAAAGGCAACACGCGCTACCAAGTATCCATGTTGAAGCATTTGATAGGGTGTGCAGAGTACTAAACAAGGTTGACTAGGCGAAACAGACTGATTGGGACCTGCACGTGCCAACGGTTTGATGGGCCTACTAGGCCATGTGCAAAACCCTGAACGCAGAGACGATTCCAAAGGTGCAGAATGGAATGGAGACCATAATTACTAAAGAAAATACAAAAAGGAATCCACACATACTAGACCCTGTAGTGGTGGCAGTGCGCGATGGCAAGGAGGAAGAAATCACACATCTACGCGAGGACGAACATATAAGGATTTAGGAAGTCATCCGCTGAGGGAACCTTAAACTTCGTGAACTCAAAAAGGACCGGATACAATTGAGGAAGACAAGTCTTTTGATGAACGCTAAGATCAAGAGGCTGGAAAACGAGATCACGTAGCCATGTCTCAAACCAAGGATGACAAGGCAAGATATAGATGACTCTGCTACCATGGCTACGACCGCACCTCACCAAACACAGTAACTAGGGGAGTGCACTACATACAACGGAACGCGCAACACCGGCGGTTGCACAGACAATTGAGGAGTTTCTGCGGACTACGCTGGCATGCAAGTTGAAGTCTCACACAGGTGGTGCGACCACCTGAATAGTTGTAGGGAGCACAGTCTCAGCACTCTAGATAGTTGAAAGAGAGCGCGAGACTCTAAAAGAGTCTGTTTGGCAGCTGTGTGATGAGAGACGTGCGTGCAGAATTAGTAGGACACAAGGTTCGCACCCGCAAGGGGGGCTGTCCTACCGCGCAGGTAGGCTAGGAAGTAACCTTTGGTGTCACTGTTCATGACGAGATGTGCAATTTAAGGCAAAAGGGAGCGGGCGATGGGCATTTAAGACACTAATTAATAGCTAGATTTAGGGCAATCTGCTGCCAAGAAAGCATTGATGGCTGAAAATTGGGGGGAACGATTGAATTTGAATTCAAAAGGCACTATAAAACCCCAAGGGATAACCACGAGACAACACTTGTTCATTTGAGAGTTGAGCACTCATGTAGAGCACAGAGTGTTAAGTGCCAAGCGATATTTGAGCCTCGAAGTTCGCGAACGACCACAGATAGTTCAAACAGGATGACGACTACCAAGAGAGGTTTAGGCTATGTAGAAGAAACCACCGACGAGGCCACACAAAACCCCACGGTACATGACGTTCCCAGAGACACCGAGGTCACGCCGGAAATACGAAAATTGCCTCGGATGCCGAGGCCCAAGAAAGATAAGTAGGTGGCGGGACCAGTCCGCATGTCCCCGCGGAATCCGCGGTTCGGTAAACTATCCATGGAAGAAAAGGGTAAGGCTATCACCATTGAGACAGATGATGATGAGGAGAACCTCCAGGCTCTCGTAGATGAGATAGAAGCAGCATAAGACATGGAAGAGGACATCCAGCCAGTGCGCACTGCAGTGAAATTGCCCGCGTATGTTCCTCTGTGGAAAGGGAAAGCTAAGATACCCAAGGATTTGGATGCCGCTAAGAGCGCACTCCAAATCCCGCTCCTCCCGGATGGAATTGTGTTTGAGGGCTCGACCTTGGGCCGCATGCCCACAATGAAGTTTGAAGATTGGGACCTCATGGACAGTGAGAAGTTCCCACATTTAGAGACTGAGAACCTCATGAAACAGAGCACAGAGGGGTCAGTTATGACACTAGAATTGCAGAAATGGTTGCGCGGTGTGGAGAGGGCTGAACTACTTCAGCTACTATGAATTCCACACTTTCGTCGCGCTCCTATCACAATTTTCGTCATCAGGCAACTGCTGTGCCTTGTGCACGATGGGTACTTATGGCTGGAGGAGCATATTCCCATCACAACGGATCTTATCCACAGGATTTCCTAGATCCCTTGTAAGGGAAAGGACCCCACGGAGATAGCCGGAAAAAGCAAAGATTTTGTGCTAGCAGAGGCCATGTAGAAGAAATACAAACTGGAAAAGAAGAAGAGGGGTTACGTAATCAGCAACATTAAATATAAAGGGGTGCACATAGCCGCAGAATAGGCAATGGCCGCCGAAAAAGCAACAGCAGCACATGCAACAGGGGCCACCACAACGCAGGAAAAAGGGGGCCATAATGTGTCTACATGACAGGGACCAAATAGAGCAGAAGGCGCAGACCTGAGCACAACATCCACCCAGCTGAAACGACCGCGCGTCACGGAGAGATCCGGTCCACGAAAAAAGGTCAAGGCATCCAAACTGGACATCGAACCAATTACACAAATAGAAGGTGACCTCTACGATGTTGGCGACACGGTTCATGAGGTCACCAAGGAAGAGCTCCAGGAAGCCATGACAAAGAAACAGATTGTGATGGGGTCCCTAAGGAAGCAGCTGCAAGAACTTCAAGTGCAACTCCCACAAGAAGGAGCAGTAGCCACCTATAATGTCGCAAGTACATTAGCAGCAGGGAAACTGCTACATGCAAAGTTGGCCAACACCATAGTGCTACCGGAAGCAGTGGTAACAATGGAGAACGGGGATGACAGAGCCGTGGTGGGCAAGATCAAGGGACTTGGCCTAAATTTGGCTGCTCTTCCGCGGGACACATTGTGCCAGTTGCAGAATGGCATAACAGTAGAGCTACACGCCCGGGAAGGCCATGCAACCCAGGTATTGAGTGAGTAGAAGATCAACATCGAACAACTCAGCCTGTAGCGTGACGAGTTAGTGTCATAGAATCAACAGATCGTGCAAACAGTGGATGAAGCATGCCGACATGTTCTAGAATTATCCATCGCCGCAGACCTACCAATAGAGATGCAGATCCACTATCTAGTCAGTTGAGTCCGAAGTACGCGTAAGGAAACGACACAAGTACAGCTGGAGCTAAACCTTTAGATTGTTGAGCTGTGGATGAATGCGCAACCTTCCACTCCTCCGAAAGTTAGAGAGAAGCGCATTAGCGCAATTCAAACAAGATTGGAATAAATCGAACAGGCAGTGTAGGACTGTACCGGTATGTTGGATCAATATTTTTTACGTCCTTACATCCTTGTAGGAGGACCCCAACATATAGCGCCTGGAAACAGAGGTGCGCGAACTACAGGAAAAGTATGACAGTGGAAGGGGAACTGCACAGATAGTCGTCCTCACCCAATGGCTGGCAAAGATGCAGAAGGCAAGGGCACTGAAGGAACATGTGGATGCGACAAGATAGAAAGAGGCACTTCTCAAAGTGCGTCTCTAGCCTTGGATCGATGAGGCCTTCACCATTACGGCTGAGATTGAGGGAAAGCTCACACAAATGCAGGAGATATATGTGCTAAGGTAGATAATGAATCCTTACAAAGAAGCATCAGAGGAACGCATGCATCACGTCCAACAAACCGTAGAACAGTGCGCCACAGACCTCCATGCAGTACGGGACCAGTTGGAGGGGCTCCGTGCCAAGATTGCCGCACCAATAGAGTGACTTAAGATGAGTCACGATGATTGTGTTGGCACCCTGTTGAGCATGGAATCCCCCCACAACATGTCTTGTGGCTCAAAGCCCAAGTTTTGGTCAAAGGTTTTGTAAGACTCCACGAATTGCGGGCGCGGAGTGTGAAGTAGAGGTCAAGTCATAGGGTTGTCTGCCCTAAAGTAATGTAATGTAATGTAAAGTCATGTCGAACTACCCATGGTCCGCGGACCATGGGATTATATAAATAGAGCGAGGCTCTAAGTTGTAAATCAAGCATAGGAGGAAGAAAGAAGAATGTGAATGGTTCGAGCTTAGAGTAGGATTCTATGTGTATTGGGTCGTAGTAGTAGGAAGAGGCTCTGCAGCTAAGTGCATAGAGGCCTAGCAGAGTCCACAACTGAGTGCGCGAACCCCTGCAGTTGAGTGCGCAGGGTGGTGTCGAGTCTGTAATCGGGATTGAAGATTAATAAAGAGAAGTTGATTCTTATTTTTGTATATTTGCTGTACCTTGCCTTCTTTACGTTTATATTGGTTTATTTGTTGCGTGCATTGATATGATTGATGAAATTGCTGTAATAATCATTAGTCTTACATGAACAAGTTAAGTAATCAGATAATCACAGATTAAATAGCAAGGAACTTGGGAATTATACGGGTTGTACCCCAACTAGGGCTGCACGAAAGCAACACTACAGGTTGCGAAGGGATCGAAAGTGTGCGTAGCGATGGGTTAGACCACGGACCTCCAGAAGCCCATCAGACATCCCAAGGGTGCAGAAAATTGGTTCTAGCACCCTCCCATACTACTTAGGGTGATACCTCAGTCTACGCTCCGTGGACTATTGCCGAAAGGGTCAGTAGTATCTGGATTTGCTTGGCTAAATCACCTTTGAACTTGGGTCAGACCCATACAAGCCAACACATTGAAAATGGCATATCCTTCCCCTGGAGACTGGAGACAATATGGTCTTGAACTCCCTCAAGGATGATCCGTCTCACCTTCGCCACACACTTCGTCCACTCAGCTAACTCTTGTGCATTAGTTGAAGCTGGATTTGGGCTTTCTTGATCACTGAATTCCTTCAAGCCATTGTCTCTAATACAACCTCCATCTTATCTTTCCATGCTATGTAATTTGAGCTACCTTCCAAGGCATATTTGAGTCTCAAGCCATAGAACACCATTAGCCAACCTTGAAGTATGATATGAATTCGATTTGTGCCTGCAACCCTGAACTACAAACTTCAAATTCTCTTCTCATTATACTGTTCACAGCTCTAATACCATGTAGAATTTTCTACAAATCCATCTTTGATACCATGTAGAAATCTAATGTAGGTTAACTCGATAATGCAATATAAATCAAAGCAGAATACTATAACCTACTTCTACTATCAAATTTCAGAAGCTTAAAGATCAAGTTGAACAATATAACTAGAAGAAGAAGAATCAATGGAACAATACACATGAAAATACTTTGGGGATGCCTCACTTAAAAACCCCATTATCTGTATTATCATACAAGGTGGAAATACATAGGAATTATACAAAGCCGCAGGTCTCACAGCTAGCCAGCTCTTAGTACAATCCTCATAGATGCTCACAGGCAATCTTGGCTTCTCTCCACCCTTCCTCTCTTCCCTCCAAGCTCCTATTTCCTTGCATTGTTCCTCTGGGATGATTCACCTTCAACCAAGTGGAACACTCTCTCACGCACTGTCAGAACTGCGCAATCCTCAAGGAATGACTCCTTGACAACATGCATGAGCTTTCTTTATAAGAAAACACATGCAACTGATAGTACATTGTCTTTGACTTTAATCTCAATTGGGTCTTTCTCACAATAGACATGCATGAGTTTCTGATGAGGGAATATTCAATTAACTGGAGTAGCACTAGTTGAGTGCATGCATGCATCAACTGACTGTTAGCTCTCTATTAGTTCCTTAAACAGTTTGGAACTAATTTAACTGGACTTAACTCAGTAAAATGAGTTAACTAATTACAACTCAATCTTATCTCCCTAATTTAAGGGATAACTCTTGCATGACTTCAGAAAGACTTCTAACTTGAATTTCTCCAACTAATTAATTCAAAATGAATTTATTAATTATTTTCAAGTAGCTGCTAAGACTAAATTCGATTTTAATTCACAATTTAATTCAAGGACAAATTAAATTGGAATGTTTTTGTTGCCACATTTCAACACTTACTAGCTATCTTAGTTTGTTTGCGTGATAACTAAATCACTAGTTGCTATTTACTGCTTTTTGGATTAATTTACTGCTTTCTAGATTATCATAGTTTGCTTCTTATAGTTCTTCATAGATTAGTTTGCTTTTGAATAGTTTATAAAGGCCATGGCGTTAATTCATTCATTCCAGATTTAGAATTTAATTTAGTTTTCTTGCATGAGATTTATTTTGCAGTTTTCTTTAGTTATATTTTTAATATGCATTTCCTTTCTCTCTTTCCATCCTAAACAAACTTTCTACAATAGTTTCATCTAAGGTCCCATATATTTTTTTTTGCTTCTAAGTTTACAAAAGCTCCAGGTTGATAAATTAAATGACATGGATTTAACATACCATTAAATCGCCCTACAATGATATCCTCCTTTATTCTCCAATTGTCTAGCTAATACTGGGCATCCTTATGTCACCCTCGGTTGAGTTGAAGGTGGGGGTTTTGGCTAGAATTAGAAGCAATTTTCGGAAACCTCTCGGTATCCATGTTGTATAACCTCTTCTTATACATTAAATTTGTTTTATTTTTATTAAAGGTAGCCATGTTTTGTGGTCACTAAGCGACCGCTACGTCCACAGGAAATAATCCACACATATCCATCCAAAGGTGACCTAAAATGTCGTCCTAACCCCAAGGGAATTGAGGATATTTGATCTCGTGACCTCCCAATAGGCAAGTTACTTAGCTACAAAAGCTCGACCAAATGAGTTATCCCTCGGAGCTTTCTTCTTATACATAAGATACATATTAATAGCCATGATTTCAATGGGGGAAGGGCTTGCTTCAATTAGGAGTATAGGGTAGGGAGTATTTCCTTTAATATTGAGGTTGTAGGTTATGAACTACTTTTGGATTCGTTCAATCTTCTTCAACGAATCTATGCATATACTACAACCCCAAACCTCACATCCATATAAAATAATAAGAGTGACAACAATCTCAAAGAGAAGCTTCTTTTATCCAAAATTCAACGATCTATCAATTAACAATTGTTGTCAAGTCCATAGCAAGCTTTCCAACCTCCATTTATCCTTTTCTCAATGTTTTCATAAATGAAAGTATCATATGTGATTTTTTTTTGGATTTAATTAATATGGCTTTAGTTTTGTCGATATTTACAACCATATCCATCTTGGAGCAGAAACCATGGAGGATTTAGAGTTGGTTTCCAAGATCGTAATGGTTCCTTACCAAAAGAATAATATCATCAACATAAAGGAGAAGAGTTAGGACCATACAAATGCGCATGGTGCCAACACAATCTTCATTTCCAAACACTCTTCTAGCTCATCAATGTATATGCCAAAAAGGCTAGGGGAAAAGGGACACCCTTGCTTGACTCCAATAATGCATTTAATTTCCTCTGAACAACCCTCAATGGCCCTAATCCTGGCAATAACATTCTTGTAGAGCCTCATCACAACAACCCTAAACTTGATAGGAACCATTATCTCTTCTAGCCTCTTCGATAGTTTTGTTTCAGGAATTGTGTCAAAAGTTTTTCTAAAGCCAAGAAGACAATAGAAAAGATCAATTTTATTATTGCAACATTCCTCTGCAATCATCCTAAGAGTAACAATATGAGCCATGGTTGAATAATATCTCCTAAACCCAACTTGGCCTTTAGCTCTTTTATCACAACTTTCAAGCCAAAGGATAATCTTCTTTCCAAACTAGGTCCATACAACTTGGATAAAATGTGGTGTTGACAATGCTGGACCCACCAACATGTCAGGGGATCTCCCCGGTAAGAAGTCCCAACTAGACCTCAGACTGTTTAGTGTAGGAGTCTCGACAGTGGGTCATATGGTATCGCCTTGACCACCATTGTGCGCAAAGGCAATTAAGATGTCCCTATTTGTAGCAAGGGTGTGAAATATGTAGCAAGTCAAGGAAGGTGCATGAATGGTTCTAACACACGGAGGGTGAGGTGAGTGCGCCCCATGGAAACCTGTGAAAGCATAGAGTTAAGAAGGGAACACACGAACAAAGATGCATCACAAACTGGAAGGCAAGTAAGCTAGCAATCGAAAGTGATGGTTAAACCAACAACACATTTCAGTAAGGTTCATACATACATATACAAGAAAGCCATATGTGCATGTGTAAGCAAACATATACATATATCATTTAGAGTAAACAAGATAGCTGAAATACAATATGAAATATGCATGCAACGTGTTGGCTTTGTTATATTAAGAAGTGAGAGTTCCAATCATACAATACAACCATGACTGACCACTAGTTCCAACAACGGAACATTACAGCCACTTCTGCCTACTCCTCCAAAGAGATATACTAGCTATGCATAGTGGAGAAGCCAAGGCTCATTACAATACTCTCCAAGCTTTCTCTAAGATACTCCTATCGGAAGCTTGGCTAAATAAAAGCTCTACAATGAGTTATGAGGTACTATAAATAGCATAGGGTGGGGTGACCCTTGACATTCCCCTTTGTGATTGTTCACCTACCCTCATGACTCTTCAACTACTCTATGACTGTTACATTCAACTGTTGACACTTGGACTTCCACTTTACAAGACGTTACATACAATCTCCACATGTACCCACATGAGACAAAATAGGCTTGAGCAAGCCAAGCAAGCTATCACTAACACTTAGAACATTGTGATGAGACCAACTCTTTGACATCCTTGCGATGATCGATGATGGTGAACTGATTCCAAGCTTGGTCATCTATGATGGTGTCTGTGCGCTTAATGGTGACATCCTCCTGAAAGCGAACTCTTACCTCTGTTGCATCCAGGTACACTAATATGGTTCCTCTGTCCAACTCGTCTGTTAACATGCGCATCATCATCTTGAGTGCCACTGGACTAGAAACATATTGATGCACAAGGTCTGTGTTGATCTTCGAGTGTGTGTTGGTAACCATGTACATCAACTTATCGAAATACATGTTTAGCTCCTGTTGGACTTGCTTCTTGTCTTCGCCTCGGTGAGTGTGCCAATGGGTGGGATCGCATGAGTGCGCATAATGACATCTAGGTTGCTGAACACCGTCGCATGCGATCGATGGCACTACTCACCCTGTCTGCTCCATGACGACTGCTGAATAGATCTATAGCCTGTATCAACACAATTTCTTTAGTTTGTGCATGTTGCACCTCCTGCTGTGCCTGCTCTCGCTGTAATTCCTTCTGTTGTCTGTGCAACTGCTATTCTTCATTGAGTTTTTGCTTGAGCACCTACAACTCCTTCTCTGTTTCTCTCTCTGCCTTCGCATGATCCTCTTGTTGCACCATCAATTCATAGCCTCAGTCTCCAAAGTTTCTTTCATCACAAGTGGATCTGCTTGAGCTTGCAACTTTGTTCCGCCTTTGTGCTATCAAAAACCCTCTTGCATTTTCCGCATGTAGGTATGCCACTTTCTACTGCTGTTGATGGTGCTGCTCATTGTGATGTTGTTTCCATTTCATCTTGATATCCTTGTCCATGAACAACTTGATGTCTTCATAGATAGGCAAGTTCATAAACACTTGATCGACTGCATCCCAAGTTGTTCTTTGAACAGTGTCTTTGACTCTACTCTCTTGGAAGCCATTTTGCCTATGCTGCTGAGAGGTAGAGGAACACCTGTGATACTTGGAGACATAGCAACACTCATGACAAGAAATTTGTCAGTCGAAAACCAAAACAAACTAGAGGACTGACACACAACATACCTATGTGATTGTCTGTTAAGATTGCACAATTTTCACCTGGAGGCTGACTGCCAAAAATACGCAAGGCACAGTTCGGGCTATCAGAAGGCTGACTGACTACTGGAACTGTGAAATGAATAGTCTAGCCTAAACTATTGAGGACTGAAACTGCATAATGCGCAATTTTAGTTAGTAGTGACATGCAACTAGCAAACTACATTGTGCAATTTCTGGGGCCAACAACACACTGCCTCCAAGAATTGTGCAATGCAACCCTGCAGGCTAGTGTTGGGCCAGACTTATGCAATTTTTGGAGGGAAGGCAAAGCCTTCACTTTCGAAAATGCACAGTGCTAGCCGGCAGGACAAGATCAAGGCCAAGGCAGCCTAGACTCGCTGACAGGCGACTGAAAACATGAGAAGTCTGAATGCATGGTGATACTGAGTGTAAAAAAGAGTGAATGATCATGCATGCAAACAACAAGTGCAGGATTCATAAAACGGGAAAACATGCATGTGTGTGAAATGGGTCGCCGCAACGGTGACTGTCAGTTCAAAAATAGTGTCATGCATGTGACAATGAGATGCGAATAAAAACTGAAACGGTGTAGCATTTGGTACATAATTTTTGATAAGATCGAGGTCATGATGCATATGCCACAAATCTAGGAAAAAGTGACACTTGGCGGGAGGTTTCTAAAACGATATTTTCATGTGTCCTCCAACTACTAAAAATGGATTCCTATTATCTAGGGATACCTTTGCATGTTGCCTTGTGCTATGTTGGGAACAACATTCCATGCATGCAAATCATTTTCGCTCGGTCCTGGAGGGGACTGGTCGACTTGAAGGCACATGCAACAATCTGTAAGCCTGGGAGAAGCATTTGCGCAGTTTCTGAGCTGAGATGGGTTTGATGTCTTAGAGGGATTGCGCAATTTTTGGGATGAGCAGGTGAATGTCTCCCAGAATTCCGCAATTTCTGGGCTGAGCTACTATGGTGGGACAGATTCCGCAGTTTTGGGAGGGAAGACAGTCTGACTTATCTGCGCATTTTGGAGCCCAGCACGCTGCCTGACTGATTTGCGCAATTTTTGGAGGGAAGGTTGGTTCCCCCCCATAATTGCATAGTTTTTTGAGGGAAGCCTGATAGACTGTTCTGCGCAATTCTTGAGCTCAGCAGGTTGGCCAACTGATTTGCACAATTTTTGGAGGGAAGGCTAGTCCCCCTCCATAATTGCGCAATTTTATGGGGGAGTTTCTTGGCCAGCACATGGTCGAATTCTGGGAAGACAACCTGTGAGGGAAGTGAAGAAAACTGACATGCACAAGCTTATAGGACATTGAAAACGAGCTGAAGCCTATGTCCTTGACAGTGTGAGACATGCTGCTTGAGGATGGTTGGTAGGGAGGCTCCAAAATGAAGCTAAGGCAAAATTTTTGAGGGTGGTTGTAGCCGCTATGACATGTGGCTAATCATAATGGTCCAGTAATTAGAAAGAATGCTTTTATCCCCTCTCTTAAAAGTATGCAAAATAAGGCTTTGCATCCAATGCTTGGGAAAGCCTTGCTTCACTGTTAAGTTAAAGAGCTTAGGTACCTGCGAGATGACGATATATTCTCCCATTTAAAAATTTCCAGCTTGGTAGCGTTCAATGTCCTTAGCTTTCCTATTAGAAATTTGCTTAACCCTAAACTCAATGCCTTCCAAAGAAAATATATCATCCTCTATAGGGGCATTCAAAATGGTGTCCAAGGTTTTAGGGGATTCATAGAGGTTTTCAAGGGAAATATTCCAATTCTTCAAGGGAATTGAATGATTTAATTTAATCTTACAAATTAGAATTTTCTTCTTCCAAAACTTTCTAGGATCAAACTTGGAGAGCTACACGAACTGCTCTTTCTTTCTACTTATATAGTATCTTTTCTTTCTTTTAATAAGAGCTTTGTATGTATTTGTCTTATCAAGCTTTAACGTTTCGTTAGGAGCATCCCTAATTACTTTTCTAACAATTTTGTAATCATTATATTTTTTGTGTGAATCAGCATTTTATATTACGATAATAATACAAATTTACAAAAGGTTTTCTCGTGCAGACAGAAGACAGCTTTCCTAGTTCTAATACTAGCCATCATGACCAAAAAGACCTCCTGAATAACCCCAGGGCACACCACGCAGGGCGGCAGGAAAAGTCAGGGGTATGACCAAAAAGACAAACAATGAAACAAATGAGAGACATCAAAACCATGGTATAACCCAGTCCAAGGCTCACAGAGAGCAACAAAAAACCAAAAACCGACAAAACGTAGTGATCTAGAGAGTAGTCCCCTGACCCAGGGACTTATCCAGTGCTTGCAGTAGAAACCATCACATTTCGAGAACAATATAGTTCTTGGGGGATTCCTGACCAGTCGGGGCCTTGGCTTTGCCAGCCTGAGGAAGCAAAGAGCGCGTTCCCTGATTGGTGCCCAGTTTTTCCTCCGCCCGATCCCTAGCACCTGCAACTTCCTAACAGATTGAGCGCTGCAGCAGGCTGATCAAGACTGTGAACTTTTTGGAAATGTTGTCTAATTGTTGCTCCAGACTGCTGATTTTAAAGTCCAAGCCTTCCAAGATCGGCCCATGCTCCACAGAAGTTGCGGAAACAACTTGTTGAGCTTGTCGAGCCTGGCTGATATAATCTCCCTGCATGCTTATGGCTTTTGCCAACATCAGCTTTATCCGCCACATTTCTGCTTGTGTGCGGACGTATTGGGTGGCCCGGTTGAAGGTGTTCCAGGGTCTATAACCCATTCCATGTCCTTCTCAATCTCATGCTCTTCCAAATTCTCCTCTTCCTCCGCCACTATAGCCTCCAGCTCCTCAATCTTACGTTTTTCCTTCTAAGAGGCCCTCGTCTCATAAGTTTCCCTGGATTGCTTGAGATCCCTGTTGGCAGACATATTCCTGCTACCTTCACCTGCCATTTTCTTGATAGTAAGCACCGAGCTACACCATATTTTGAGGGCCGAGAAGAAGAGTTTCTGCAGAATAAGTGAATGCATTGTGATTCTAGCATTGCTGGGGTCTGGAGATATAGGGGAGCGAGCGAGTGAATCATTTGCTGCATACCATCTTTTCATCCTCTGCCCGAAAATCCTTCCATAATGATCCTTGCTTCATGGTTCATATTTTCGATGATGTCTCGGAGTATTTTTATTAAGGTTTCCTTGCTGACATCCCTCCAATGAGTGCCAGGTGTCCATACTTTTAAATGGTGGCCGTCGGCATTCATACTTTACCTTCATGGATCTGAAGGGAGTGACTTCCGCCTGCCTGCGCATTGAATGCCCATTTCCTTCCTGTCCTTTATTCCTTTGCTGACCCTTAATTCCCTTCTCTGTACGATTGATGTTAATCATATCCCAATGCCTGCCAAGATCGCCGTCCCGCGGGCCTTATCTATCGTTAACCATATCCTGCCTCGAGAGTAGAGTACACTTGTCTCGTACTTCTAGGCAGGTGACGTCCTGCCAACAACTGTCCATGATGATGGTGGGGTTCTCTATACCATAATTCACCAGATGATTCGCTACTGAATTGGCCTTGTGACGAACTGCCTGAAAGAGTAACCCATTCAAACTAAAAAGGTGCTCTACAATGTTCTTTGTCACCTTTGCCAGTCTCCAATGCTGAATTACTTTGCTAGTTTTAGCTCCTGCATACAACCTCCTCGTCGTTGTTATTGTGAGCTGAGAGTCCCCTTCAATCACTGCTGCACCCACCTGTAATTTTCAAAGGATTCTTAGTCCCTGTTCCAATGCTGTGAACTCCATCTCATTATTGGTTTCTTCCCCTAAGGCTCTGCTATAGATGTATTGAATTTCTCCTTCGTTGTTCCTGAGAATGCCTCTGATGCCGGCCAGACCAAGATTTCCCTGAGAGGCACCATCAAAATTTAGTTTAAGGAAGCCAGAAGGTGGACATTTCCAGATGCTTAAAGTGGTGTTTCTTTCCAGTTGGTGGTTCACGGCAGCGACGCAGGTGCCTATATCCAGGTTGAAAGCTTTCAAGATATGTGCTTCCCCTGTTGATACTTTAGTATCTTGTTCTGGTTTTCCTTTAACAAGCACCAATTGCCTAATATTTTGTATAATGATATCTATGGAGTGATTTATATTCCTAGTTTCGTTTAAGAAAACTCTTCTGTTTTGTTCCTTCCAAATTGACCATGTAATGAAACCTGGCATGGTCTTCCAAATAATGTTGACCATTTGATTGCTGGAGAAATTTCCTCGCCAATTCTCGATGGTTTCTTGAATGGATTCTCTTGTTCTGTCCGTTTGCTGCAGGGTGGTTTCTGCCCACTTCTACAGAATGTCTGCCAAATCACATGTGTTGAAGAGATGATTCATTGTTTCTTCCTCCTTACCACACATGGGGCATATTGATGGGCCACATAACCCTTTCTTTCGGAGATTTTCCCAAGTAAGAATCTTCCTGTGCATTAGGAGCCAAAGGAAGGTTTTAATTTTCAGCCAGAACTGAGAATCCCAAACCTTGTCGCTCCATTTAACTTTTTCTTCGTGACCCGCATCTTCAATGAATTTTCTAGCTTATTTAAGCGTAAAATTGCCCCCTCCTTGCTGTCCCCAAGTTAATTGGTCATTGTCATCCGCAATCCTGATTCTTCTTTTGTTTAACAGTGCTTGCAAGTTCCTGATGTCATTGTCTGCATCGACCCTGTACTCTGTTTCATTAATGTCCCAAGTTCTCCATTCCTGATCCCTATTATTGGGATTCCAATAGATATTCACTGTCAATCTTCCAAGCTCCTAGAAGCTTCTCTGAAGACCTGCAAACTCAGGCCTTTCCAGGTTGGGGAGTTGTTGCTAGGCATCCTCCCAAAAAAGGGCAGTTTCTCCATTTCGAATTTCCCAGAAGCTATTTTCCTGTACAATGTGTCGGTTTTTACTTGCTAGGTTCCATATTGGGGAGCCTTCTGGATGCTCTTGCATTCTGATTAGGTGCTGGGTACTATGCCTTGGAGCGTATTTTTTCTTCCAGTGTCTAGCCCAAGGCAGATTGGGTTCCTTCAGCCATCTCCACCACAACTTGGCACCGCAGGCCCTGTTGATTGTGGAGGGGTCTTGCAAATTTAATCCGCCCAATTGTTTGGGTTTACATATTTTGTTCCATGCCACTAGTGCCCACTTTTTCCTCTCAGAATTCCTAGACCATAAGAAGGTTCTCTGAATAGTTCTTATTTGCTGAAGGACACCTTTGGTGGCAGGAATTATGGAGAGCATATACTGAGGAATAGCCTGAAGGACTGCTTTGGTTAATACTAACCTGCCAGCAAAATTAAGAGCCCTGTGGGTCCAGTGATGGCATCTTTTCTCCAAGCTTGCTAGGATATTTTCCCAATGGAGTTTTTGCCAGGGTCTATCAGTTAGAGGAGCTCCTAGGTATCTTGAGGGCAGACTGCCTCTCCGGAAACCTAAGATAGTAGAAAGATTTTTTTGCACTGCTAGATGAGTATTGAAAAAGAAGATGGTAGATTTAGATAGATTTATCTCCATACCTGAAGCTTTGCTGAAGAGATTGAGGATTCTCTTGAAGCCCAAGGCTTCCTTGACTATTGGAGTGCCATGTAACATCGTATCATCAACAAATTGTTGGTGCGTGGTTGCTGGAATGGAGAGAAGGGGCTGTAATCCTCTTATATTTCCTTTGTCCTTCGTGCTGTGAATCAGTCTGCTTAAACCTTCCATCAGGATTACAAATAAGAATGGTGATCATGGGTCGCCTTGCGTGAGCCCTCGTGAGGGGGAGAATTGATCAGACGGGGCCCCATTTACCAGAATAGAGAATTTAGTAGATTTAATCAGAGCTAAAATCCACTCTATCCATTGACTAGCAAAGCTGAAAGCTTTTAAAATTGCTTCCAAGTAACTCTAGTTGACCTTGTCATAGGCCTTTGACATATCAAGTTGCATCATCATACCTGCCACCTTTCTGGTTTTAAGAGTGTGAATCATTTCTTGGGCTAGTAAAATATTGTCCAGAATTTGTCTCCCCTCAACATATCCAGATTGCTCTTCGGAGATGATGCCCGGAAGAATAGGTTTCATTCTATTAGCTATGACTTTGGAGATGATTTTATATATGACATTGCACAAAGCAATAGGCTGAAATTTTGCAGGGGTGTTGGCATCCTCTTCTTTCGAAATCAGGGCAATGAAAGTAGAGTTGAGAGACTTGAGGACAGAGGCAGAACGCCAGGAGTCTTCCACAACTTCCCAGATCTCTGTTTTAACAATGTCCCAGCAAGCTTTGTAGAAGTTGATGGTAAAACCATCCGGCCCAGGGGCTTTATCATCAAGCATCTCCTTTACTGCTTCTTCCACTTCTTCCAGAGAAATTTCTCGAGTCAGAGCTAGGTTTTGCTCCTCGGTGATTATCTTGGGGATGGATTTGATGAGTTCCTCAATTGCCTCTGTTCTATCAACCTCTGGCTCTTGAGCTATGCTGTTGAAGTGCGTAGTAAGAAGAGTTGAAATTTATTGATGCGTCTGTAGAAGGGCTCCCTATTCATTTTTGAGACTAAGAATTTTGTTAGCCCCCCTATAGTCCATTGCCGATCTGTGAAAGAATTTGGTGTTCTGTTCCCCTTCCTTAATCCACTGAATGCGTGACTTTTGTTTTCAAAGGGTTTCCTCTTGTTGGCAATGGATCTGCCATTGCTGCATCAACATTTTTTCTTTGTTTACTGTTTCTGAATTAATATCCCCAGTGATCCAACCTTTGTGTATTTCCTCTAATTGCTCCTCTAAATTGGCTTTTTCTTTGAATATGTTTCGAAAGACTGTTTGTTCCAAATTTTGATTTTGTCTTTGATATATCTCAGTTTGCTTTGTAGTCTGTACATTTTGGTACCTCTGATGCCCACTGGTTCATTCCACCATTTTTCAATAAGTTGAATGAAGTCCGGATGGCTAAGCCAAAATTTCTCAAATCTAAATGGCTTATTTTTTGGCGTACCTGTATAGCAGCCATTAGAGAAATGGGCCAATGATTTGACCCTCCACTAGGGAGTATATATGATTCTACTATAACTCCCTCCATCAGAATACTTTCGGAGATTAGAAATATGTCTAATCGAGAAGCAATTTGTCTCTCACCTCCCCTTTTGTTATTCCATGTGTAAGCTCCACTCTTGGGATAGACATGCACTAAATTTGCTGAGTTGATGAAGTCTAAGAAAGCCTCAGAATCTTTGTTGAGTCTCCTTATCCCTCCTTTATTTTCCATGAGGTTGGTTATCATATTGAAATCCCCTCCTATGATTGCCTTAGCCCTGGGAAATCTTAGCTTTAGATTCAGCAGAGTTCTCAAAAAAAGAAACTTTTCTTCGAGATTTTGTGGTCCGTAGACATTAGTACATAAATAGGTTTCTGAATTTCCTACCACCTGAGCCTCTACATCTATGAAGGATCTGGTCACTTCAGAGGAGAGGACTTTGATTACTTGCGGATCCCATAGAGTAACTAAGCCTCCCTCCCATCCACTGCTGGCAATTTCCATATATTCCATATGTTTGCCTAGTTTCTTGCTTATGTTACGAATAGTGCTACTTTCCCATTTGGTTTCTTGCACAAAAATAATATCAGGTTTGTTCTTTTGGACCTTCTTCTTTAAAAGATGCTATTTCATTTGGCTATTGAGCCCCCTAGCATTCCAAGAGATGACTTTCATTTTAAAACAAGATTTAGTAGTTTAGAGAAAAAGCTTCTAGAGCTTTCATCTTACCCGAGTTTAAGACCATTTGACCCAATTCCTGTAGCGCCTCATGATTGGTTCTGCGTCCTCTTTTCTTCCCTTGTTTGGAACTTGCGGAGGTCTGAAGTATACCTTTGGTTCGGAAACCCATCCCTTTGGCTACGCCCAGGTTCTTGCCCTGCATTTCTATTTCTGCTCTTTGTCTTGCTATTAGTATCTCATTCATTCTCCTAACTTCTTCTTCCACTATGTGTTCCATCCCCTTGTTTTTCCAATTTTCTACCATGTCTGGTAGATTAACTCCTTCTTGCTCTAGTATGTCCATCAGTTCCATCTCATCACTTGCGATGTCACTTGTGATCATTTCTGAGTCTTCATTTTCCGCTTCTATTATCTCTTGATTCTGTAATATGATGCTTGAGGGATTTTTTTCCCCGGTTGGATTTTCAGGTTCTGTTGTAGTTCTATTTTCTTTAGATGTGTTTTGTTCCTTATTGTTGTCTTCTGATTCAGTTTCGGTCTCCAGAGCTGCAAAAGCATTGGTAGTATTGCCTTGCGATGTGCTTGCTTTATTTGGTCGTTTCCTGTTTTCTCTTTGTCTCGCTCTTGGTCGAGTAAAGAATTCCTTGTTCTTCTCTGCCTTGTCTACCTTGGGTTCTTCCACAATTTTATTTAATGGGCATTCCATGATTAAATGTCCATGCTCATGACATTTTCTGCATCGGAATGGAATTTGTTCGTAATCAATAGCTTGGAAATAATCTTCATCCTTATATTCCAGCCACAATCCCTCATGCAGTGCCCCCGACACATCCATTTCCACACAGATTCTGGTACAGGAGGTGTATCTTCTCAGCAGGGTGGCTTCTGAAGCTTTTATGAAGGTCCCCAATTTATCACCTATTTGTTTTAAAGCTTCCTGTCCCTAATAGTCTATTGGTAGGGAGAAGAGGCGAATCTAGACCGGCACCTGCTTGAAGGTTTCGTTTTTTGGCACAAAATTGGGCTTCCAAGGCCTAATGTATAGACCCGCAGAGGTGAAGAAATAAGGTCCGCCATCAAAAATCCTATCCTTATCCTCTAGATTAGCAAAAACGACAGTGAAAAAACCTTTGGCTCCAAAGTGGAGTCTAACATCACCTTTGGGTTTCCATTGCTGCTTTATCCATTGGCATAACGCCCTTTCTGTTGGCCAGAGTCCCATGAACTTGCAGATCATTGCATGTTCGATCATGTGATCCCGATAGGCTTGAATTTCTGGGTCTGTTATCACCACTCTTAGGGTTTCTTCCGCCTTAGGTTTACATGGACCTTGAGTCTTTTTACCATTGCATGTTTCTGACTTGTCTTCTTGTTCCTTCTTATCTTGATTCAAAGCCCCTTCTTCTTCTTCTGACTACTTCTTTTCTCGTTTGTCTTCATGCGCAGAGTGTGCCTGCTTCTGTTTTCTATCCGATTTCCGTTCTTCTGTCCTTTCAGCTTCTGAGTTTTGTGATCCTCATTACCTTCCAACCTTTTCCGTCCTTTGCTGGTCCCTTCCGCTTTCTGTGACCTTCCATATCCTGGAATTTGCACACCTTCCTGCGCTGTCTGTCTGTGCAACATTATTTGTTTATACAATGGGGTCCCTATGGACCCCTCGTTTTCCATCTGTCGGGTCAGGATCTAACCCCTTTTGTGGAGCTCTGTTCCCCTGACTCTGTGCTTTTCTAGTTTTGAACCATAGATCTGATACATTCGTGAACTGCAAACCTTCGTTCCTGCCCTTGGCTGAAATGGAAGCATCCTTGTAATCATTATCATACCAAGGGTTGGTAGTTCTATTTTTTTAATATGACAACTTGGTAGAGAACTTGCTAATGGTAGCATGGAGAGTTTTAGTAAATTATGATAGAGGTTTTCAATGTTATCCTCACAAGTGAAGAGGTGTAAATCCCTATTTAGTTCTTTTAAGAATAAAATCATTTTACTTTTATCTGATTTTAGGCTTTTGTGATTCATTTTGTTTTCGAGAATGTTTTTTGGATTAATCACATAATCAATATTTTTGGTTGACATTTCGAACCAACAATTATCATTAATCTTTAAGACAAAGATAAAAAATCTAATCTATCAACATATTTAAATAATTGAAATGTATCATGTTCCCGAAATAAATATTAGAGAGACTCAAATAATTTAATATTAAATTAAAAAAAAGTTCGCTATAAAATGTTTATAATAAGAAGTTAAGTTAAGGAAACTTATCGTTAAGGATGAAGATTATAAAAAAAAAATGGAAATAACTTATTAAAAAAACCAAATATTTTAAAATAATATTAATATTATTGTTATAGTAGTGTCTATATTATTATTGTATTTATAATATAGTGAATTATTATATATGATGTTATTATATATTGTTGAGGTTAAACAAATTTGGTATATTTTTTATTAAAAAAATATATATTTATATTATTAATGAATTATTTATATATAATGTTATTATGTATTATTATATGTATACATTTTTATATATTTTGAGGTTAAAATAAATTTGGTGTATTTTTATTAAGAAATTAAAGATTCTATATTTCAAGATAAAATTGAATAATGAAGGATTAATTATAAAAAAAAATGCTTATTAAGGGGATAAAATTAATATCTAAAAATTAAGATACAAAAATATGAATTAAAAATGCAATAATTGGAATATTAGTATTTATAACAACACTTAATAATACCCCGGATGCAGGTGTTGATTACGACAATTAAGTTGATGAGACGGAGCGACGACGGATGGGGCGGCCACATGGCCCTCTGCAACCTTTCCAAGGCTACCATGAATGGCATTCATGGCACCTCGCAGGAGCCATTTAATGCCTGCTCCATTCGAGACAGGGCCATTACCCGCTTAACCATGGAGCCGGAGAACTCTCTTGTTATTCTGCCCCTGATTCACTGTGTCTGCCCTCCGCAGGCAGAAGAGCTGACTGAACGCACTAGCACTGGCCGCAGATGTTGGCTTGTGAGCTGCATTGATTTGGGTAATGGCTTCCACCATTCCCACACCAACCTCTGCAATTCCGCTCACGACCTCTAGCCCTTTGTAATTTCTATGCATAGCTCTTCTGTCAATTCCTCTTCTGCTCCTGCTGACTTTCTCCCTATTCCTAATTCCACCATGGTCTGCCATCGTATGCGCAGCTAACGTGGTGGCATGCGAGGCGGAAGTTCTCGTTCCCCTGCTTTGCATAGCCATGACTCCGCTTCTCCTACCTCCTCTGCCGAAAATCCCCACCAGCACAGTTTTGCAGGCCGGTATCCAGATCCAAGAAGTGGCAGAGGCAGAGCCGGCCTCCACAACTCAAGACGTGAAGCTACAACTATTCGCACTGCAACCTTTCCCCTGCCTCCGCATCCTGCTCCTCACACCACGCAGTTTCGGTTTCACAACTCTTTGAACCGCACGGTTATTGTAGCTACTGTCTCAATTTCCATTACAGAAGAGATCGAGCAGCATGTTGCCCTGGATATTTCTTTGGAGGAGGCGAACAGAGCTGGACCGAGCAGGAACAGGGGCAATAATGACGAGCAGAAAGTTGATGAAGGTTAGAACAGAAGGCACGGTAATGCCATTGCTAGCAATCAGCGTGTTGAGACAGGCGTTCACAACAACACGCAGGCCTCGGAGAGACGTCTGGATGACACATCAGGCCCACATGTTGAGGCTTGCAGCATGGAGGAAGGCCATCAGGCATTGGGACGTGGCGAGTCGGACAACTTGGATGACTGGGCATGTCCAATTGTGGAGGAACCTGCTTCGGAAGACTAAGCGCTGCGTGTCGTGTCTGCCATGTGGCATTTCTTTCTTATTCTTGGTTTAGTTTTGTCCAGTCTTATGTGTCCTTAGGATAATCTATTGGTCGGTTCGTCTAGTCAGGATAAACTGTTGATTTTGGTCATGATCTATTCAAATTTGCCACCCCTGCATGGGTTAATTTTTCTGGATATATTTTGGACATATCTGTGGACTGGTTTCCCCTCTGTTGGGGCAGTCACAAACAACTATCATGGATGCATGTTGATTGAGGTTGGGTTCCTTTGTGGCCAAGAATCACTGTAATTACTTTTTTTGTATCATATTAATCGATTAACCTTACTTAGAAAAAAAAAATATTTCATAATTAATAATAATAATAACAACAATACCAAATGTTATTATATGTTTATTTATTATTATTTTTTTTGGTTGATAAGTGGGTGAATCCTAAAAATCACTCTTACCCTGTGGCTGAGAGGCCACGACTCAGGGGCATCTAAGCCGTCAAAGTCACCCGGGGATCGCACCCGGCCTGAGTCATACTAGCAGAAACCATGCTGGATTTTATGGTATCGGCGAGACTAGAACCGGTGACCTTTTGCTTACGGAGCGCCTTAACAACGCACTTCTCCATCGATTGTTCTAAATATCTTTGATATATGTTTATATTATTAATGTTTTAATTATATATATATATTATATATAGTATATATATATATATAATATTATATATATTAATATAATATATTATAATATTTATATACAAATAACAACATTATTAATTGTACATTTATGAAGCAATATAAGTTGTTTTTACAAATATTACTATCTTTATACATTATAATAAAATTCTTATATATACATTTATGGGGTTTTGGATAAACGGTGGTTGGGTGCTCTGTTAAGGCACTTCTTGATGTGAAGTCACCGGTTCGATTCCCTGGTCCGATTGAGGTGATATATTACACATGATGAAGATGTAGTCCTACCAAGCTTCTCTCTCTCTCTCTTTATTATATATATCTGTGTGTGTGGTGTGTGTGGTGGTGTGTGTGTGTGTGTAATATGTAAATTATATATATATAATATATATTATATAATATATATATATATAATTTATATAAATATTCTCTATATTTAGATGATTTCCATATATTTAATCATTTAAAAAAATAGGTCAAAGAAATATTCAAGATGAAACATATACTAATACATGATTAAACGAATTAGGAAGAAAAACGAATTTGTGATAGAAATATAAATAAATAAATAATATAATTAATTAATTAATTACTTAATAAAAATAAATGAATAAATAAATAAACCTAAGACAATCCTAAAGGAAGAGTTGGAATCCAACTTTTACTTAATTTCCAACCATTGTCTCTGTTAAGATTATTAGTCTGCTTCTCAATTTCTATGCCCTCTCTTAACTTCCTATGATGGAAGTGATAAATTCTTGCAATTACCTAGGAATCCTCAATACAGACATGATGTTTAGTTTTCTCAGCATGCTCGACTAGAGCTGAGGAGCAGGATCAATTGAGCTTGATGTCTGTAGCATGCTTTTGAATTATTTGTCATGGAGCACTCAGTCTCACCAATGTAGGGGATCCCACAAGAGCAAGGTATTGCGTAAACTCGTTTCATGTCCTTAGGGTTCACCGGGTCTTTAACTGATCCAAGGGAGCTACAAATGGTATTAAAGGGCTTAAAGGTGGTGGAGACTCTACTCTTCCTAAGGATATGATCAATTTTATTAGTGGTCTCATGGATGAAGGGAAGTTGAACATTAGTAGCCCGATCATTACTAACATTTTTAATCTTAGGTTCTTTACTAGCTATGTGAAAAGCTTTAAGACCTTAATGTTTGCTATAACCATTCTTTTCAAAAACTTCCAAGAGATTGGTTTTCTCATCTTCCAGGTGGTTATCACCCAAAATCCTTAGAGCCTAGGTAGCTAGTGTGTTAAGAACTTCAAATTTTACTTTTGTAAAAAAGTAGGTGGCTTTGACTCTCGCAATTCTCATGCATGTGCTTGTTTTTGCATGGAAAATTTTAGAGTTAAGGCTGTAGGTCTATGATTCGAGCGAGGCTCATGGTCATTTAAGAGGTAAAAGTTTAAATTTGGTTGGAAACAAGGATATCAAATATCACATAATCCACAATGCTACTTCCAAGCCCATGAAGATAAATTATATGGTTGGAGTTTTGCCACTTGATTACACCATTGAAAATTATAAGGTCTTGAGAAATACAGAGTTTGACTAACTCAATACCAAATTAATTCTCTATTAGGTCCTCGAAGTTTCTCTTGAACCTAATGGATAGATCAAAGCCCTTATCTAGTCAAAGAAAATTAGGCTTTGAATCTGTTAGCACTCCTCAGTGTCCCAAGGCTGAGAAAGGAAGCCAAGGAGGTGACCTCAAACCAACTTTGGACTTGGTAGCTAGCCCTACCAAATCAGAGAGGGCTCTCTCAAGAACAATCTCACAGTCAATGGAAGTGACTGGAGAATATGTATATCTTAGACTAGGTATTTAGCATAGTAGGGTTTGATTTAGGGTTTGTTGGACATAAGCACTAAGTCTTAGAACTAGGTCAAGTATCCCAAATGACTAGTTGTAGAGATAAGATGGGGTAAGGTATATAAAATCGGTGGAATAACGTAAATTTGTCATTGTAGTAGGGTGAGGGAAAAAGAAGAGGAAAAATGAGCATATAAGTATGAATTCATTTGCTTAGAAGAGAAAACACTTATGTGAAAACGTCAAACAAAATAGAGCATATTGATCATGAAATCTGCTTTAAAACTTAAAATATAATCACTAGAATAATATAGATGGATGTTAGAAATACTTAATCATCAAATGCATAAAGAAAACTGAAGAAACACAGTGCCACAAATCAAATCACAAGAATCCCATGAAAATAATTGTAACTGCATATATTTATGCAAAATGTCTAGTACACTAGTCCAAGAGATGAGCTTCAGGAATCCAACCTCCTCTATGAGTTCATTCTAAATACATATAGATGTAAAACAACATTCCCCCTCTCAAGGGTTGACTCCTCCTTCTTAGGAACAAATCTCCTACTCCTACCTAATCCTTGCCACATCATGAGTAGTTAGAAACTACTTTCCTCTTTTACATAAACTGATTTGAAGATGACTTGAAAGCATTTAATTACAAAATATCCACTCTAACCATCATAATAATATTAAACTACATTAATTAAAAAGGTTTTGACACTAATTACATCGACCAAATTTGACTTTGACCAATCAAAACATGAAATATGGCTTTCCCACAGAAGCGCAACATGGTATTTGAGGAGCTTTTTTTGGTGATTTTGCTTGATCTCTGAGCTGAACTGATGGTTGGTGAAGGTAGATGAGGATGTGTAGAAGGCCTTGGAAGCTTCAAGCCTGCAAAAATCCACCTCCAAGGCACCTAAAAATTCAATCCCAAAAAGCTACTCCAGAAGTACAGCATAGGGTCCCAAATAGTGCCAAAAACATGAAAAATTGCTAGTTTTTATTTATTTATTTATTTTATTTATTATTTTTTTCTTTAACTGTGAGATGACAGGAAAGAGCGAGTACATATATATGATATAAGGGTCAAGAGCTATCCACACATGTAAGGCACTTTTCATTTGGATGCTCTGAGAAGAAGCGCAACTGACCACATTGCGCTTTTGTGCATCAAATTGGCCAGAATTAACACCAAAATTCAAAAATGACCAAACTTCTAAAAATTTGTTGGTTCTTCATTTTTTAATCATGGGCTAGTCAACTAGATATGAATTAGCAAGAAAATCTAAGTTATCTCTCTTCTTTAGCTTGATTAGTGATTTCTTATGTCTCCTTTTCATGTTCCTAACCCTAATTTTGTAAATCCAGTTCATGGTGTAATAATGTCTAGCCATGTGTCTTTGAAAGTTTGTGGCTCTGTTTGCCTTCTTTAGTATCTTCTCCAAGTGTTCATTGATTTTCTCAAGCCAATTTTATTTGTCCTTCTCAATCTCAGTTGTTATAGTGTTATCTAGATTTTGGTGTAATTGAGGAGGAGATGACTCATTTTCCCATCCTTCCTTTCTTGCTACTGCTCTTTTCTTTAGCCTCCTTGGTTGTACCTGAACTTCCTTGTCCTCTAGTTGCTCCACATCTATGATGGCCTTTCCCTTATCCTTCTCCACCATCAAATCTGCTTTACTCGATGAGGGATGATCTCCTTTAGTTTGCTTAGCAATAGTTGATTTACTTTGAGCTGCCTGTTCTCTTGCCGCAAAAAGGATATCATGAAGTTTGCCTTGGCAAGATCATCTTTAAGCTATTTGATCTTTGCCTCTTTTTCTTTAATTATTTCTTCAGCTGATTTGTCTACATTGTGATCCGCTAGTGAGCGAGGTCAACATCTAAAGGTTCATACTCTTCATTATGCAATGGTGCATCATTTTTTCCTGCTCATATCTCTTGTCTCATAATGCTAGGTTGAACACTTTCCTCACTGATAGTCTTCCTAGGGAGCATCTTAGCTTGATCCCTAGTTCTAGGTCTAGGCATCTCAATTATTTCAAGGAAAAACACCAATATTTTACCTCTGCTATAAATCTTTGTAATCTCTGCCCTAGGTGTCTTTGTCACTGATGGCCTGCTTGATGAGTCAACCTCATGTGGCCTAGATGGTGCTGATGGAGTGCTTTGACTGTTAGATTGACTAGTGGTAGGAATAAGAGCAACTTCTTGCATGAATGTCTCCCAGGGTATGTTAATATGTGAAAGATGATAAAGAACTATGATTTTGACCAAACTGTGATGAAATAAACTTGCTTTATGATCTCTCCCTTTGCTTTGCACTTTCTCAACGATCTTGACCAGGCTTCTAAACAAGTAATTGGGTAGGTTTAGTTGTTTGATACTGATACTACCTAGAAAACCTCCCTTCACAAGTAAAATACTTCATAATCATCTTCATCAAAGGAGAATATCTATCTAATAATTGCCCGAAAGGAAAGCTATGTGTGGAAGCATCTTTGTAGTGTGGTTTCAGGAAGACTTTATAGTTTTCAATATCCAAATCCATCCCCTTAAACCAAATTTCTCCTTGGTTAGGTATACCTGTAGTTGAAGCTATGAGATCTACTGATATGATGAATTCCATCCCTGTTATGGTGGTCTTATCCCTCTTAAAATTTGTGGCAAAAATGCTGGTTAACTTAGCATGGTAGCCTACCTCTTGTATCTTCTCACAAAACCCTAGGCAACCCACATCTTCAAATGACTTCTTGATGAATGATGAGGCATTGATATCATGCATATGAGTTGGCTCATACATGGAGAGATTGCCTCCTTTTTTATACTTCTTCTTCTCACTGTTCGTGGTGTTGGTTTGCTTGAAAAAACCCTAGTTTGATAGGAAGGAAGGGTAGGGTAGGATTGGGAAAATAGGGGAAAAAGGGAAGCTAGTTTAGGGAAGGGAATGGAGGGGATAGGGATTAGGGAAAATAGGGAAATTCCAGGGGATAGGGATAGATGTTTTTTTTTTTTAGACAGAAATGGTTAAATTTATTATAGAGCGCCAACGCTAAGGCAAAGAGCGATTACAGAGCTTTTCAAGTAGCTAGCGGAGAGCCTGATTTCCCTGTTGATACATAATACAGTTAAACGGAGATTGATAATACCCCACTGCTGGAAACTATGATCAGCAGAAGGCATCGAATACAACAACATTGTTTCTACAGATCTGTAGCAGTACACTGGGAGCTGAATGGAGCCAGAGGCAATAGATCCCTCTAGAACAGCTAACGGATTCATCATTAGATTTCCCAAAACACCACGTTATGAGCCCTTCTTTTTAATCCTTTGGTAGCTCTTACAGCAGAGAACAATCTCAGGGCGTTAAGTCAGCAGCAAAAGGTCCACAAAACACACTACTTAGGGGATATTGCAGAAGAAATTGACCTCGTTAATAGACAACGAACTTTTGCTTCGCAAAACGCCTTGGTTGGCTTCCATATCTGCTTGGGAGTTTAATTTCCTGGGGATGTGATAGAAAGAGATCTTGTGGAATTTGGGCAATATAAGTATGATTTTCCTGAGGATGGTTGATAAGTGGAGCTGAGAAGGGTTCTTTTTGGATTGCAGTGCCTGGATAATAATCCTGGAGTCCCCGAAGACTGAAATGGATAGGAAGTTGCCTTTGATCGCCTGAGAGAGCCCCTGCCACAAAGCAAGAGCCTCCGCTCTGTTGTTGGATTCCTTGCCTAGATCCCAAGCAAACCTTAACACCTCAGAGCCATCCGGACTCAATAGAACTCTGCCTCCTCCTGCGAAAACAGGGTTGCCTTTGGAGGCCCCGTAAAAAAAGGGCAATGTTCATTCAGAGCCGACCTCCATTTAATGAACTCTTGCTCCTCCAACCTGATTTCCCATTTGGAGTGGACGGTAGTAGCGATGGTAGCACAGTCTTTATGGTTTGGGACCAAACCATTCAACCAGAGTTCCTCTTCTCTGTTCAGAGCTTTCCCAGTCTTTTTGGCAGAGTTGGCATCCAGAGTTTCTCCCAAAAGAGCTTTAACTTTGATGATGACTTTGATCGGATTGCAACTTTCGTTTCTGAATAATCTGTTATTCCTTTCCAGCCACAGCTTCCAGCATACGAACTTGGGGATCCACAACCAGCAATTTTTGAGCTGGAGATTTTTGGAAAGACCAAACGGAGATAATTTGCTCCAGGTTTGGAAAAGGTTTGGGATGTTCCTGGGGAGCTCAAAATTATCATAATTTAGCATAAGGACCCCCTTCCATACTTCTTATGCAAAAGGGCAGGATAAGAACAAATGATCAGTTGTTTCTTCCGCTGACTTGCATAGATTGCACCATGATGGTCCTTCCATTCCGCGGCTGCGGAGATTATCACGAGTGAGAATACTATTGTGGGCTAACGTCCAGAAGAAGAAATCAATTTTGGGAAGAGAGGGGGAATCCCAAATAAATTTCCATTGAGCCGGATTTGGGGGAACATTCAGGATGGCCATAATACTTTTGTAGCCTTCAGAAGCAGAATACAAACCTGTGACAGATACCCACCCTCGTTTTTCTTTTACTGAAGCTTTTAATGGAGCTTTCCCTTGAAGATTATCCAAAAGAATAGAGGCTTCACCCTCCAGCCACTGAGGGGCCTCCCCCAGTTGCCAACTGTCCCAGAGACCATCCTCCGACCAAGAGGAGATGTCCCAGAGAGTGTTCAAATTGCGAGCTTGGAGCCAGTCTTTGATATTGGTGAGATCTTCCACCTAACTCAACGGTTGATCACCTAGAATAGGATCATCCCAGATTCTTATTTTTTGCCCATTGCCTGGAATCCAATACAGCTTATGACTAAAATGTTCCAAAGCTTTGATGCAGAGTTTAAAAACAAGAGAACCTTTGGAGAAATGAGGAGGTTGGTCCAGGCATCTGAGGCGCTTCCCATGAAAATATTTTCTCCACATGACCTTCTTGCTCCAACTAAGTTTTCCAGAGACAATGTCCCAGAGCAGCTTGGTTCCCAAAGCCAAATTTTGAGCAGCGAGGTCGCGGATTTCTAATCCTCCTTCCATAAATGGCTTTTTAATAGTATCCCATTTAACAAGGTGCAGCCTTCTTTCGTTGTTTTCTCCCCCTTCCCACAGGAAGCGCCTGAGAAGAACTTCCATTTTGTTGATGAAGGTTTTAGGGGCCAGGAGGATGGAGTGCTGATATAACGGAAGACTTGAGAGGACCGCTTTCATCAAAATGATCTTCCCCGCATTATTCAGCCATGAAGCTCCCCAGGCATGAATTCTGTTTTTAATCTTGTCCAGCAGGGGCAACCAATGGGCAACTTTGGGAATGGTCCTGAAGATTGGGATCCCTAGGTATTTGAAGGAGTCCCAGGCCCAGGACCCTTCCATATGGAGAGTCCTTGCAATATCTGATAATTCCTTGACCGAGCAGTTCCAGCTATAGACTGTGCTTTTTATAAAGTTGATCTTGCTGCGCGAGACTTCTCTGTAGCTGTCCAGCTCCTTCTTGAAGGATTTAGCAGAGTTTATGCTTACCCCATCCAACAATAGCGTATCATCAGCAAATTGGGCATGATTTATGTCTTTGACCTGGTGAACCATGTGGAGCCCAGGAAGGATTTTAGTCTGAAGGTTATGGTCCAGTTGAAAGCTAAGAACTGAGGCTTGAATCGCATAGAGAAGCGAGTACAAAGGGCAACCTTGTCTGAGGCCCCTAGAGGCTTGGAAGAAATCTGAAGGATGCCCATTTACCAAAGGCACAATCCAAGGAGAGGAAATGCAGGCTTTTATCCAGTTAATGATGGCTGAAGAGAAGCCCATTTTCTTCATAACCATAAACAAGAATTCATGCTTTACCCTGTCAAACGCATTTGCCAATTCAAGCTTAATCACCATACCTTTCTCCTTTCGGTGATAGCTTGAATGAACAGCTTCTTGCACCAATACTATATTGTCAAGAATCTTTCTCCCTTTGATGAATCCACCTTGATTTTCAGGAATAATGGCAGGTAAGATTTTCTTGAGGCGATTGGCTATAATTTTGGTTATTAGCTTGTAACTAGAGTTACACAACGAGATTGGCCTGAATCTGCTGAAATCAGCTGCTCCTTTCTCTTTAGGAATCAAGGCCAGAAACGCTGAATTGATGTCGCCTCCGATCTTTGCACAAGTTTGAGATTTCCTTACCATTCTCAGAAGGTCAGTTTTGATTATGGCCCAACAGGATGGATAGAATCTAACAGGGAACCCATCCGGTCCCGGAGCTTTGTCCGGTTCCATACTGTCCAATGCATTTCTAAGCTCATTCATGCTGATCGGAGCAGTCAGCATAGCATTGTTAGGGTCATGGACACATTGAGGGATAAAATTCATCGGATAGACATGGGGATCCAATGGTGGTTCATCAGGGGCGGAGTAAAGATCTTTAAAGTGAGAGTGAGCTGCCTGCTTGATTTCTTCGAAGTCCTTAATCACTACATTTTGGTGATGAATTTCTTTAACATATTTGAATTGCTTTCGGGCTTCAGCTTGCTTGTGGAAGAAGCTGGTATTTTTGTCCCCAGCTTGCAACCAGAGAGCTCTGGATTTCTGCCTCCAGAGTTCTTCTTCTTCCCTGCTTGCTTTGTGGAATTCTTTCTGCCGGTCAATTTCTCTCTGGAGAAGGTCTTGGGTGACAACATATTTTTCCAAAGATAATTGATGGGCAGCAAGACTGTCCAGGGCCATCTTCCTTTTGGAGGAGCGAGATTTCAACGTTCTTTCCCACTCCTTGAGTCTTCTTTTGAGCCCCGTCAGCTTTTCTTCCCACACATAGAAGGGTGAACCTTGAACCGGTCTGTTCCAGGCTTCTGAAACCATCTCTTGGAACCCCTCATGCTGAAGCCATAATGAACTGAATCTGAAGGGAATAGGGCCAAGATTTTCATCCATGGAAAGCTCAAGAATAATGGGTTTGTGATCCGAGGTGCTGTTTGGCAGAATTTTGGACGAAGCCACAAGACCACAAGTTAGGAAAGAGGATTGAACCAGAAATCGGTCTAACCGAGCTGCGATATGGTTTGGGCCCCCCCTTTTGTTAGACCAGGTGAACTTCCCAGATGTGGGCTTGATATCCTCCAACTCCCATCCCAACATGAGATCTTCAACCCATTCTCTAGCTGGGTCCCTGACCGGGGAGCCTCCCCTTTTCTCATTTGCAGCAAGAGTGACATTCATATCACCAACTATGATAATGTTTTCAGGGATGCTCAGCGAGAGATAGGACAAAATCGAGTCCCAGCAGAATTTTTTCTCAGAAGGAAGAACGGGAGCATAAATATTGAACAAACTTACTTGATGGCCGGAGTCTTTATGGAGGAGCTTCGTGAGAATCCAATGGGAGGAGCTATCTTTTTGAATCAGGTCATAGATAGAGCTGTCCCAGAAGGTAGCAATTCCACTGGAGGCGCCTCTTGCACTGACAGCACATCCAATACCTTTACGCCAGTAGGATTTGCTAGCATTGAGGAGGAGAGTTTCCTCCATCTTTGTCTCCTGGATTAGGAGGATTTCAGGCGAGTACATTCTGACCATATCTTTCAGGGCATCTTCTTTTAGCTTGCTGCCTAATCCTCTGCAATTCCAGGAGACGTACTTCATTATTTATTGGCTTGGGAGGATGTGGCTCCTTTTGGAGTCGAGCCCTGCTTGCGCCCTGACCTTGTATTCATCATTCCCTTGAGAGTTTTTTGGGAGCCTTGGAGAACATCCCGATAGGTTTTCTCCTCTCTCAGTTTCTTCTTGGATTTTCGACCCCTGGCTAACTTGATAGGAGTGACTTGTGAGCTGTCTGATTCATAGGTTCTTCCTTCTGAGTCTTCATCAGATTCAGAGGCCAGGCTTATGTGTTCTTCATTATCTTTATTTCCTTCGTTGCCTCCTGAGGTTGGGGGGGTGATTATTTCAGTGCCCGTTTCTTTTGCTTCCTTCATTGAGTTTTCAGGTGCTTCTTGAGCCTCAATGGTTTCTGCATTCCCACCGGAGGAGGATCCAGCTTTTGGATCTTCATTGGTCTTCAGATTGGTCTGCGGCTTCTCCCCTGAACCAGAATTTTTCTTCTCTAATGGTCTAGGGATAGCCTTGCCTCTTTTGATTTCTTTCCATCCTTCCTCGTCCTCCTTAGTCCCGGTCTGGGATTTGGGGCAATTATGTTGGAAGTGTCCGTGTTCATGACACGTTTTGCATTTGAACGGTAGTTGTTCGTAGTCCAGCTTTTGATAGTGATGCCATTCTCCCACTGTGATTTTAATCGCTTCGGGGAGACCAACCTCTAAGTCAACTTCCACATAGATTCTTGCACAAGTGTATTGGCCTTTATTGTCTGCTTTGTCAATGAATCTGCCCAGACCGTTCCCAATCCATTGCAATGACTGATAGCTCCAGCAGTGGATTGGAAGGTTGGGGAGGCTAACCCAGACTGGAATTTCCTTCGGAACATCTACTGAGGGATCGAAGTCCGAGGTCCATTTATTGAGATATAGACCCTGATTTCCCATGAAATACGGTCCATTCCTGAAAACGAGATCTCTGTCTTCTTTGGTGGTGAACTCGAAAATGAAGAAACCTCTACCAACCGCATAACAGATCACACTGTTCTTCAGCTGAGGCCTCCAGTTGCGTTGAATCCAATCATCCGTGGTTTTTGTAGAGGGCCAACGCCCCATAAATTGGCCGACCAGTCCTTTGTTAGCAAGGGCAAGGGCAATTCTGATCGGCTGATCTTCTTCCAGGGCTATCTCAGGCACTTCCTCAAGTTTTTTAATAAATTTTGGAATCTCTGGGGCAGGACGTTTCTTTCCTTTCTGTGTTAATAATCGCCGGAAGGCGTCTTCAGAGGAAAGCGGAGGGGTGGGAGAGGATTCCCCACCCCCAGGGTCACCCATGACTGCAGCAAAGGAGCGCGACAAGGGAACTCAGGTCATTCCCCCAGCACCCCTGCGAATCCGAGAATCCAAGCCTAGAATCAGAACACAGCGCAGTTAATCGCCCAGCTGGAGGCACAGCGCAGCAAAGCAAAGAACGGGACACGGGAGGAGCCCGCTCAGACGCCCAGAGGGCCGAGGCCGCCGACACGATCTCTGTAACCCTAGCAGAGCGATCACACCTTAAAGAGATTTTGGTTTCTCTAGGGATAGATGTTAGGTAGACTTGGGAACTATAATTTTTTGAAATGAGTGAGTGAAAGAGGGGAAAGGGCCAAAACACAATCCTAACCTAGAATTTATGCAAAAGCACAGCGTGGGCTAGGGTTTTTAGGGAAAATGATGGAAATGAGGGAGATGAGTGAGAGAAATGGTTGGGGAAGGTGTATGAAATGTGTACAAGGGTTTTAGGGTAGGAAACTAAGAGTTTTGTCACTGAAATGAAGCAAACACCAAGAAAATCCAAAAACACTGTGAAAAACCTAGGGGAGGGATTTCACCATTTGCTGAAGGAAAATGACTGTATGAGAGCTAATGAGAGGCTATACTTACTTGATTAGAGCCTATGGAACCCATATAATGTTGATTAAACCTTTTTGTTTCTCCTTTAGCCTCCAAAAACCAAAAACACAACGTGCTAGCAAAAGCGCAGTGTATTGAGGTAGAAACGTAACGTGCTAGCTAGTTAGGGCTTCGTGATGGAAAGATGAAGGATATAAAGGTTGAGATGAGGCTTAATGGTGGATGAGAGCTCTAGGAAGATGGAATGATGTGTTTGAATGCTTTGGATGGTCCTTTATAGCTTGAAAAGTCGATTTTTGCTTTGGTAGTGGCATGACATCACATGTGCTTTTTGTGAAATGATGTGATGAGATAGTGTACTGCAGCTAATAATTTTATTAGGCAAGGTTACATCTCCACGAGGGGTGAAATGTACATTTGAAATATTTTTTGAACACTTTTTCCCTAATTACTAACTCCCATGATGGTGATTATGGTGATGACATGACTCCTATATGACTTTTGATGACCTGACCTAATGATGACAACAAATGCATGTGTAAAATCATGATTTGGAACTTTGAACCCTTAAAGTATGCATGATTATGATCTGATGACCAAAATCATGGGCAAGACACTCATTTGATGACCTATCAGAAGGAGTGATGACATGACCATGATGGCATTTTATGATTTTGAAAATGGAGGGAGTAGTAATACTATCTAGACACTAACCAATGATCAAATTCTATTTGAAAATTCTATTTGAAACTATAACAATTTGACCTAGGACCCTATCGACGAACATTGAAAGAATACATTTGATCATAGGTGACTCATAGACACTAACATTGGCTCCAACTGGGGATGCCGGCTGCTTTAGGAGGTGTCAAGAACACCATACACCAAGTAGCCTCATCCATTGGACAATGGAGTCCAAATTAAACACTTGACACTCAAATGACTGACTGACTAAACTTAAGAAAATATGAAACTGACTTCACTTGACAGAAAAAATGACTTTACAACTTTAGAAAGAAAACAACAGCTAATCAGAGAAGCCTTATGGCCTTCTCCTCGGGCTTCAAACTCCTTTGACAATTACTTCACTCCTTGACCACAAAATAAAAACGTTATTTACAATGGAAATGAAAACTTTTGTGCAAGATCAGGTGAAATAATGTTTGAGGAGTCTACCATTCACTAGTCCTCCTGGAAGTGCTTGCCCATCAAGATCTTTTAATAAGTAAGCATTTTTCCCTTTGAATACTGAAATCTTGTAGGGTCCTTTCCACAACTTGTCGAACTTACCATGCTTTCCTTTTTCTTCATTTCGAGCATCCCATCGGAGAACAAAATCTCCCAATTTGAAATTATCAGCCTTTGTTTTCTTATCATAAATATTCTTAATCTTCTCTTGGAGCTTCGAAGTATTCTGGAAAACTTCTTCCCTAGACTGTTGCAAGTGGATCATTTGATTGATTCTCCACTGAATATAATTTGGCTCATTGTACACCTCTTGTAATATTTTCATCACCGACACTACTAGGGAAGTTGGAAACACTATATCTACAACATAGACCAACTGAAAAGGAGACATGTTGATAGATTTATTTGTGCTCACTTTGTCTGCCCATAGAGCATTGATTAATTTTTTATGCCAATTCCTTTTGTTATCTTCCAACATCTTCTTGATTATGTTCACCAATGACTTGTTCGATGATTCTGCTAGCCCATTGCCTTGAGGGTCATATGTTGTCAAATGCCCAAGTGTTATGGGATACTTATCACAAAAATATAACATCTTTTTGGATTTGAAAGCTGTTGCGTTATCAATAATGATTTTCTGTGTGCAGCCAAAATGGGACAAAATATTACTCTCCATGAACTTAATGATTACTGCATTTGTAGCTTGTCTCATGGGAATATCCTCATTCCAATTCATGAAATAGTCCGTGGCAACAAGTATCCACTTATGGTGAGTTGTATATGGAGGATGAATCTCACCGATGAAGTCAAGCCCCCACTGCTGAAAGGGTGCTTGGACTGAAATTGGTTGTAAGGGAAGCGGTAACAACTTTCTCTTTCCCTGAAAAATTTGGCGCTCATGACTGTTTTATACACATCAGAAAACAAATTCGGCCAATAGAAACCAACCCTTAATATCTTATTTGTTGTAGTTTTCCAGAAAATATGACCACCACAATCACCTTTATGGAAATCATTCATCACTTCTTTAGCTTCAATTTCTACAAAACAATTCAATAAAACCCCACCTGGATCCTTCCAATAAAAAAGTATTGTCAAGAATACAATACTTTAGAGCCTTCGGTTTCAATGATCTACCTTTACTCTTGGATACACCTGGCAGAGGATTTAAATGTTGCAACACATGAACTATATCTGAATACCATGGTGATGAAGTAAAAAGTTGAGATACCTGAGGAAATGAATCAACCACCTACTCCTTGCAAAGTGTAGCAATAAGGTTGATGTACAAGGCATTTAATTTAGACTTTGTCATGAGCTTAGCCAAGCCCTGTCCTTTGACTAGCTTTGTAGGTTTGATCTCGAAGTCATACTCCAACATAGCAACTATCGACTTACCACACATGCCTTCAGGATAATTCTGCATTAACACATCCTTGACAATAGCATTTAGAACATAGGTAAGAATATGGGAATGAAGTATATAAACTTAGAAGTCTTTCAGATCTTTAACTAGTGCCAATGCATGATTTTCAATGATGTTATATTTAGGAGCCCCATCCCTTATTGTTCTACTAAATAAGGCAATTGGTTGCTCTCTTTTATTTTCCTGATATTTCTTCTGCATGAGGACAACAACCAATGTATATTTTGAAGCAAAGGAACAGATGATAAAATCAAGTGTATAAT
This sequence comes from Pinus taeda, assembly GCA_000404065.3. NCBI lineage: Eukaryota > Viridiplantae > Streptophyta > Pinopsida > Pinales > Pinaceae > Pinus > Pinus taeda. The sequence continues at coordinate 42,346 of APFE031119041.1, read as the reverse complement.
CCAGGCTAATAAGGATAGGAGCATGGGACAATGTAACCTTGACTTGATTAAATGATTTTCTTGCCTCCTCGGACCATTTCACTTCGCTACTTTTCTTTAGCATATTAGTAATTTCCCTTAAATTTTCAACAAGGTTAGGAATAAACCTCCTCAAAAAATTGATATTACCATTGAATGGTTGAATCTCATTGTTGCTAGTACTGTCACTGTGGGGGTGTATGTTACAAAAACACCATATGCCAAAATTATGGGTTTAAGCATAAAAAAGAATAAATATTTGGATATGGTTAAGTAAAAAGATATGTAAATGATGATGAAAAGATGACAATTTTGAGGCTTGACATAAAAAAAGGATGATATTTTGATTAAATGTGTAATTAACAACACTATACTTGTTTTAATCTTGTCATGATAATTAATTATGATGTCATGATGATTTGGACATGTTATATCTTTTAGCTAATAAGAAGATGCCATTAGCTGACTAAGGCATGAGTGCCTATAAGGACCTTAATTCCATGAATGGGGAATATTAAGGGGACCAACAAGGGTTCACTATGCTTAAAAGTCAAAGTCACCTTTGTCAAATTATTTTTGTTATGCCAAAATCATTCTTGGAATTATCTTCCATTTCTCTTGTCGACTTTACAAGCCAACCATTGAATGCAATTGGCGGAAGGGACACATTCCACAATTATGAGAGGAATGGTTTGAGTAATTTGAGGATGGGACTGGTGGTAAAATCACCCTTTAGGAGTTTCTCCCTTGAAAAAACATTCCCGCCATTGAAGGGGGTGAATTGCATGAGTGATGGGATTCATGGATGGGGTGAGAGAAAACCTGCATGTGTGTGTTCAAGAGCAATAGAGGAAGGCCATGTGCATGAGTAGAGGACACACATGAATGGGTGGGAGGTGGAATTTCCACGCATAGAAGGAGAACTAAGAGTTGGAATAGGAGTTGAGTTGATTGTACAGTTAAACTAATTGGAAATTCCTTTTTTCATACTCTAAAATCATGTGGGAAATGATCTAAGAGTGTTGAAGCACAAAAATGCAAGTTAGTGCCACACTGGACACAAGAAGCATTGACTGAAAGAGTTTTCCTAAGGGATTGAGAGTAATGATAGGGGGTATTCTCTTATGTTGTTCTAATCTACTAAGAAAAATGATCCAGATGGATATTGGGGGCCACCCATCTCTTCCACTGTCTCAATGGTTCTTTATGTTCTTGGAAGTTTTTGTATGACTTTTTGGTCCTAAACTTCCAGGGTTGTTTTGAGGCCCTAAACGATATTTTTTAGCCCTAATCAGAAGTTGTAGTCCATGTTTAGTTATTTCCAAAAATCTATTGTGCACCCAAAATGAATATTGTATGCCAAAGTTGCACCCCCAGGAAGTTGATGTACCAACTAACCACCTCTAGGCCCACAAACCTTTTGGTGCTTCATCTTTTAGGATTAATTTTATTGACCTATATAGTTATTTCTTTTGGCATCTTCTAATAGCTTTTGTGAATGCACGTAGCCGCCATCTCTCTCTATTCAGATATCACTACCACCATTCTAGCCAATTTGCATTCTACAATGTTTTATTATTTCATTTATTTGGGTTTTCACCACATTACCATGCTTTTTGTTTATTTTGTGTGTGTGTTTCATTTTGCAAGAACTAACGAGAAGTTTTGTAGCGATATTACCCATTAAGAGGCTATCATTTTACCATATTTGTTGAGAGTTGCTAATATATCCCTTGTGGTATCATGGTCTAGCTAGGGGGTCGCAACTTGTAGAAAGACTACGTGCAATTGTGCCTACAATGGATGGAAATTGATCACCCTTAGTTAGATTGTTGGGTTTTATTCAAACAATTCTTTCTATTTTCTTCATTAAGGATCATATGCAATTAGTTTAATTTATGAAAGCATGCATGCATTGCATAATATGTGTCATTATAATGGAACTATTAAGAAGTTATAGATTTGGAAGCCTATAAGAATATTTGAACTTATATATACAACCTTGAAGCATTAACATCTCGATTGCACTAATGCATTATCCTAATATTTTATTATAAAACCATGAAAGTGAAGTTGTTATTGGCATTGGATTTAATCTCTTAAATGGAGGAAATTCATCCTTACAAATCACGTACAATACTTAACGCATGTAAGCCTTAAAGAGTGCAAACTTGGGGGCTGTAATGGCTTAGGATACATAGGTTAGTGTGAATGCTACAACTCTATAGTGAATTAGTTGAATTGATAATAATGTGTTTGTGTAAGAATTATCATTATGTGTGATATGATTTGAACCATTAAGTGTGTAGTTGTAAGCTACATCCTAGACAAATATGGTTCCTAAGTGTATGAGAAAATTTTCTACTAGAGTAATTACTATGTGTTAAGTTATGGTATGTTCTATGCTTATAAAAATTTACTTCTTTTTCTTATTATATTCCACCGATTAGCAATCACATGTACATAAAGTAAAGTGCAGATAGAACATTAAACGATTGACAGAAAACAAGTCAAGACAAGAGACACAAGATGTGGCGGCTAGCCAGGGACAAACCCCACAATGTGTGGGGAAACCCTTTGATCAAATCTTCTTTTATCTTCAATAATTCAGCAGAGAGAAATAGTACAATAAATCTGATTCATATCAGCAGTAGATAACCCTAAATAGCATCAACATTACCGGCTTTATTATCAAACTAGGGCAGACGATATCTCACAAACCGACCGTCGGATTGACTTCATTCCACCACCAAAAGTTTCAGCTTCCAAAGGAGGTTCATATGAACCTACAATGCAGTTCCAAAGAGGATATATTCTAGGCCACGCAAGTCAATCTTTACTTCTGCAGTTGCAGCGTCAGTTTCAGCAGTTTCCGGCTTCAAACTAGGGCAGTCGATATCTTGCAAACCGTTCATCGGATTGACTTCATTCCACCACTAGAAGTTGTGGCTTTCAGAGGATGTTCAGATGAACCTACAACGCAGTTCCAAAGAGGAGATATTCTAGGCCACGCAAGTCAATATTTACTTCTGCAGTTGCAGCTTCAAATTCAGCAGCTTCTTGCTTCACATGTGCGAGAGAGAGAGACCCATTTTAGTGCTGTAGAGAAGAGACTCATATCTGCGCAGTAGAGAGAGAGAGAGATGTGATGAGATGAGTGAGTCCAAATGAGGAAAAGTCCTCTTATATTTATACACAACGTTGATGGGTGAATAGATGCGACTGTTGGGCTTTTGAGCCTACATGAGTTGTAGGTCGGCTTGATAATAATTCCATAATCAAAATAAATTCATATCTCCATGGATACTTATCGGAATCGGATGATCTTTATATTCAATCCTACACCTCTTGACGAGAGGAATCTAATAAAAATATTATCAGCCATGAATAAGATGACCCACATGAAGTTTTTCCCTGGTTGCCAATTTTAACACTATGTCTCTTTGTGGTCCCTATATCAAGAATGAATGCATTATGTCATTTCTGTATGAGTAATCAAATTCCATGGTTTGAAATTAGAATGAGGAGAGGTACCTTATTTTGAAATTGTCTAAACAAATCATTTGTTGTGATAAAACCTAGGTAATTATGAGTTTACCTTATAACACTTGCCTTTGAAGTATAGGTGGTTATGGGATTGTTGTCAAGATTTTGATAGTTAATGGTTATGGAATAGGAAGGGTAGGACACTAGTTTTGTAATCCATAGTAATATTATCATATCATCATGAATACTAGCTCACATGAGTGACTATAAGGCCAACTTGAGTAACATACTGTATGCAAATGATAAATAAAAGATGCAAGATAAGGTTTGACAGAAGGGTGCTTAGGGTCTTTCCCTTGACAATCTACACTTGCATCTGAAGGAAAATTCTATATTTATATGTCTAATCTTGCAAGATTAAATCATTGGTATTATAACCCTCCTTCTTGAAGTTCAACCACTTAGTTCAAGATTAACTCTTTAATACCAAGGTAGAAGCCAAGGGAGTGTTTTGGCCTTAGGAAACATTTAGCAACAATATAGAAAAGTTTCGAAGGAAAACTTGGAAATTTTAGGTGTATTGCACGAAGCTATTTTTCATCTGCACTACCTCTATTACATGAAAAATAACTTATGTGATATAGTGCAGATGATAATAATATTGAGGTTGGGATCCTTTATCATGACCAAGATTTGAGGTTATGACATATCATACAACAAAAATGTTTGGCATGATATATTGTAAGGCTAGAAGTTTTCTTACATGTTATATGAGGAATCAAGGTGACGGGTTAGCATCATGCAAAGGAAAGTTTTCAAGGGTGTGACATATCACACTACACATTTTTTGGGTGTGATCCATTGTAGGCCCAAAATTTTTGAGGATACAACAAAGGTATGGGAGACAAGGAATTAGTCAACACAACATATAAAAAATTCCTAGCTGTGATAGGTTGAAAGACAAATATTTTATGGGTGCGATAAGAATATTGTTAAGGTTTTAATATGGTGCACCCATGTTGATTTGTATAGCTTAGGAGGCACTCCAAGCCCTAGGGTTCGGGGTTTGGAGAGAAAATCACCACAATGGCAGCTTGTGGGCTTGGAACCCAAGTGTGGGGTTTTGCACCCTTCATGAGTTGGGACAAAACCGTGATGGAGGTACGAGATCTAATGGATGAGGATGATAGTGCTCGACTATACGATTCCAACGCATCGAGAATCATCTAAATCTGAGTTGTCATTAGAGAGAAATGAATTTTTTAAGTTGACAAGGTAATTATTGGGTACCAAGTCATGTAGGCTTGGTGTAAAATGACTCCAATAGTCGTGTCTCTTCAAGATTCATTGGATCCCGTTATAGGTCTATAAATTAAGGGTGATTTGGATTCATTTAGGCGTCCAAGTTTGGGCAATACACACTAAAGGGAGCTCTTAAATTTCATGGAGGAAGCCACAACAAAAGGAGCCAAAAGGACAGCATGAGGAGGCCTAGTACAACATGGGTATATTATGTGATAAAGCCACATTTCTATAGGTGACAATGTGGCATATTCTAGGGTTGTTTGGGTGTCATTATGGTTGTTCTTAGGTACGTTTGCGGGGCAGAAGAGGCTGAAGTCTAAAGGAGTAAGGGACTGATGTTTAAAGGGCATATTGTGGCATTGTTTAAGGGGATCGAAGTTACAGTACACTATTGGGCTAGGCCGTAGGCCATAGCTAGTAGTTCGAGGCATTTAGGAGCTACTTTCAGGGTGGATAGAAGCCCTATAAGACAATGTATGCCTGGAGGAGACTCCCTAGGTTGAACCACAATTTTTGGAGGTTGTTTTGTTACGCTGTGTGGAGGTTGAGGGCAACATGGTGTGCCCTAACCAATGGTGCAGTATTAAAGCAGTGTAACAAGGTGTGAACAACAACATTGGAGATGTGTATTGGGTTGAGTTGATGACCATTTTTGGATCAGTTTGTGTGCAGCCTATTGATGCCATGTGGATGACATTCTGTGGTGGTGAAATGTCTTCCTAGGAGCAGAAATTGAAAGTGAGTGGATTGGGTGTCATAGATATAATTGGAGGGTAGTGAGTTGGCCACCCAAAGTATCCCTAGAGTAATAAACAAGAAGGATGTTGTTGGTGCAATATTGGGTGAAGTATTGCAGCGTTATGTGTAGCACTTTGATGGATGAAAGTGACTACTATATTGGCATATTGGAGCTCGGGAATTAGGCCTGCCATGAGAGTAGTTGATGAGCCCGTGTTCATTGTAGCAAACATGACTTGCAGCAGTGATAGGAGGAATCCCTCTTGGAGTTTCGATGTGTAGATGACTTGATGGACTAAGGCACTACTAGTCAGCAGTATAGAAGTGAATGGCCGATAGGACAAGATACGACATAAAAGATGTAGTTACATTTGTGATTGTATCTTGTATACCATAGCTTGTTGTATTATTCAGATTTGGTTTAATATAACGAGGATTGGGATTGTACAATATTGTACAATTTTGTTTAAAACTGTCTATATTGTGCATGTGATTTACTGCTTTATATTTTCGTTGTGCAAAGTAGTTTATGGTTGAGATTCTTGGTTTGGTAGCATCATTGAATTTAAGACTCTAACCTAGACACAAGGTCATGGAAATTCAACAACCCAAACTTCCTTTCTAGTGTCACATGATAGAATAATACAACTCTTTAGAGTTGCAATAATGAGAAAAGACGAAGATGAAGGGAAGGAAGAACTAGAGATGAAGGGAGGAAAGAAGGATAAGGGAGAGATGAATAAGGGAATGAAAGGCAGATAAGAAAGGGAGAGAAAGTGATGAGCATCATGACAACTAAAAGTTTCCCATGATGTGGTGTAGTGCACAAAGATAAACTTTGTGTGACACAATGTGTGCACCAAATGTTTTGAGCAATGTAATAACCAAAGAGGTAGCTCTATTGGAGGAGAAAAAAGTTCTCTAGCACAACATATGACACCACAAACTTTATTTAGTGTGTTATTCACATGATAAAATTATTTTGGGACATGATATGAACTTTTCAGAAGATGCATCAGAACACTAGAGGTAGAAGATCATGTGATATGTTTCCATTTCAGAGAGATTCACAGGGTGTAATACATTTATCTAAAGGAAGATTTTTTCCCTTGATGTGATATGTCATAGAGAAAAATAATTTGTGATGTGATCAAAGGTTTTTGGAGATGTGAAATGTCATGTTGAAGGAACCTTTCCTTGATGTGACAAGCTAAATCAAGGCAAAATTCCTCAATAAATGTGAAACCCATGGGTTGTTTGTACATGTGTGATTGGTCACCATATAATGACATGTCATCTAGCATATGTGGTTCCATGTAAAAATTAACACATGATAGGAGAGAGAAAGACTTAGGAATATTTTAAATGGCCATAACTTTATGCTTGGAACGAATTGAGCAAGAGTATAGTCGTTGGAAAGCTCTAGACAAGTAGAATGTCGTAGTGAGGCTAAAAGTGACCTTAGATTAATGTTTAAGAGGAAATAAATTTGAATACTCCACCTCCTTAATGCTACTTAGGGGGTGGGATATGTTACACAACCATTATGTTTTAGATGTGAAATGGTTGTGGTGAATTATTTGGATACCTAACCCCACAACCCTAACATAATTACAACATTCTTCTTGCACCAAGGGGATATGTGTTATGCTAAGTGTTTTATTTTAAGGTTGAGCTTGGGATCATGGAGAAAACACAATATTAAGGTGTAGTAGGTGCACAAGTGGCATGATCAACTTCAAAAGAAAATGCTTTGAAATAAAAGAATTTGCAAAAAATGGGATCCAAACTTAAAATATAAGCTAAAAACTAAGACAAGTACTCAATTAAAAGAAACTTTTTCTTTATCTTAATGAACTCTCAAAGGTAAGCCATGGGGTGTAGAATAAACGATGATGGGATGTAGTATTAAGTCACTCTGTGATGTGAAGGTCACTGGTTCGAAACTCCATGGGAAAAAATCTATTCATGTTAAGGGATGGTGTGACCTAGGCTGGGTGCAATCCCCAGGTGATTTTGTCAGCTTAGATGCCCCTGGGTTGCATTATATCAAGCCATACGCCAAGCCTAATGTAATCTATGATGAACTTATACCACTTGGCAAACAAAAAAATGAACTCCCAAAGGAGAAATAAAAATAAAATAATTTAGATCATCAAGCAAAAATTCCTAATCCAACCTAGTGAGGGACTAGGACTAAAATGAGAATGGACTTTCAAATTAAAAAGAAAAATACACAAGCTAAATAATAAGAAGCAAAGGAGGTTTTTCTTCTCTAACATGGAAGGATTTCTAATAATAAAGGCCTAATTTAACAACAAAGATGTAAAGGATGAATGTTGAAAGAAATAAAACTAGGTATCTTAAAGACTACAACTTTGAACAAAACCAAAACCCTAGAATAAGAACTAATGCAACAAGGGAGGATTATCTTTGTCCAATGTTTTTTGTAAATGAAGCAAATATAAGAGTTATTTAAGCAAGCTATGGCTTTGTCCTAAGTGTTTTGAAACATAAATATGTAATGCAACAAAAAGAAATCCTAAAAGCAAAAGGTTCTAAGAACCCTAGTGGGTCTTTTTTCTACCTATAGCATTTCTAATAGGATGCATTACATACTAGTACAAGTAAACGAAAGTAGGAAAAAAACCTAAAAAGGTATTGCTCAAACCAAGGCAAAACTAGAATTTCAAAAAAATTCCAATTCCAAGAACAATGCAAAATGGTACTCCAAAATTTAGATGGGTGGTGTGGAGATAAAGGGCAATTTTTTGCATTGAATGAATGTAGAAACCTCCCCAAGAGAGTGTGTCAAATAAGTGCAGAAAATGGGGTTGATTTATGCACTGAATGAGTGCATAAAAATGGGTCAATATCTACACTAGCCCTTTGATGGATAGTGAAGGATGTTTAGTTGTTCCTAAGGTAGAAGTGAATGATTCTTACCTATAAACTAATTTGTTAACAAAACGAAAAGAAAATTCGACAATTTACATTATGAGTGAAGGGAGTGAGGGGGGAAACACCCGCACCCACAACTAAGGAAGAACTTTTTTTCCTTCTCCCTATGTATTCACTAATATATTATGTGAAATTTGCTCAAGGGTGTACAAAAATACACTAACTTAATGGTTATGTGTTAAGTGCAGACAATAATGGATTTTAGAGTTAGAAACACTAACCTTAATATAACTTTACCATTCTCAAACCTATATTATTCACGAAGTCAATAACTCAAAAGATGAAAGAAACACATTTATGTGAACAAGAATTTTAAAAAGAATGAAAAGAATTACATTACCAAATGAATGAGGCCAAGATAACACCAACGAAGCAAGCTTGATGAAGACACAAGGCTCTAAATATCCTCCTTAGGATGGATCATTGGCTTCCTCTATGTGTAAATGAATCCCTCCTTGGTTTATAAGGTACCTTAATAATAAACACACTCAAGAGAAAGACGTCCTCAAGAATCAAGTGTAATTTTGGTAGCATAACCTTACTTGTAATAACGAATGAACAGAAAGATCTCAAGAGCTTTATTTATAATGAAAATAGTGGTTGATACCCTTTGAAATTGTCCTTAAATAGTGATTAATGATGATTGAATCAAGGGTAATGATATCAATTAGGGTTTAGGATGACCCAAATATAAGTAACTTCCCTTTTTGGTGAAACTAGCAAAGAAATAGTCAAAATTGGCTTTTTGGTGGAGCAATGCAAAATTTTGGGGTATTATTTGCAGTGTCTAAGCACACTTATTATTGGTAATATCTATGATGATTGAGCACACTTATTTGGTGTAATATTGGTGCTAGTCGAGCGTACTTCTTAGGTATTATATCTGTGTTTGTACTTTTTTGCCAAATTTAAGATTTAACTTTTTTGTTTCTAGTGAGTAGAAATTGTATGGTGATGGAAATTGGGGTTAAGAATGCCATTTGTGATATATTTAAGTAAGACTACTAGGAATGTCATGAATGAGTAGTTTTAAGGTGATTCCATCAAGCATAATGTGAAGGAGAATGATGAAACCCTCCATATCAAGTTCATTGGGGGATTTTAGATTCTTTTATGAATGTATTGGCACTTTTTGGTCAAATTCAAGGTTTAAATTTTTTGCTTCCAATGAGTTGGAGATCATATGGTGATGGAAATGGGATGAAGTGCGGTTTGAGAATGCCATTAGTGATATATTTAAGTAAGACTACTAGTAATTTCATGAATGAGTAGTTTTAAGGTGATACCATCAAGCTTAATGTGAAGGATAATGATGAAATCATCCATATTAAGTTTATTGGTGGATTTTAGATTCGTTTATGAACGGAGGTAGAGCTCCTCAACATCACTTCACTTAAGCATGCATTTCAATTTCTGCTGACAATAATGCCTAAGTTGTTGAAATCACCTTTTAGGTTGACTTATTCCTCTCAACAACATTCACAAAATAAGGGTTTTGTTCCAATGTAAAATTCTTCTTCTTTGTATTCTTCATCATCTTGGACTTTAAATAATGGGAAGGATAACAACAAATAGATAAATGATTTAATATCTTCTCAAGGTAATGGGTGGAAGAAGTATTATATATATCATAAGAGATTTGGTCACTCTTGCTATGAGTGTTACAAGTTGTAGGCTTAGTAAGCGTAAAGCCCTAATTTCTTAACAACATAAATATGTTCGTGGTGTTGATGATTCCAATCATACTATAATACTTGTTGGAGAACGTAGTAGGGTAGCTATTAAAAACAATTCTCCTTAACCTTGATAAAAGCTTGTGAACTTTAGTTATCTTCTTATTGTTCTTTATTAGATCTTTTCATCAAACAATTATCAAGAACATAAAAAATAAATACATTGAAACACAAGAAGTAGGCCCCAAACCAGGGAAAACCCCATCCAAGGGAAAACCAAGAAATAATTTCTTCTCTTCTTATAGAATCTACTCAAATGAGAAAACCAATACCCAAAGACCAAAATCAAAACCTCCTCCAAGCCCTAAGTCAGCGATCTAAAGATTCCTCCTTCAAACAAGCTCTAGACAACAAGGTCAATGAAAGTCAAAATTCAAGATCCTTGGCTAAAGTAGAGTTTCAACCCTTTATTTCAGACTTGTAGTTCAAACTTGCAATTTTTGGCCTCTGAGTAGTTGCAGAAACCATAAATTTCACAAGTGTGAGATAATCCAAGCTCAAAATCATATTTTCTTCTTTTCCTTTGACTTCGCCTTGCTTCCTTGACCTTTGCTCTTGCTTGCTTCATATCGAACTTGTTTCTTGTTCATATCGAACATGTGTAAAATGAGGTTGAAATCTGTCCAGGTCAAATAACCTCTTCTAGAACGACTTGTCACTGGTAGGGACGACTTATGCTTGGAGATATTTTTTACTTTCTAGTCATAAAAATAATATATTTTACATGTTGCAACTTTCCCAATAGGGTCTTATACAAATGATATCGACTCTCTTGATTCATGAAAAATATTGTTATGACATGACAAACCCTAGAAGGATGAATAACATGCTTAACCTAGATGACAAATCAATGGAAGCATGAAACCCATGCTTGAAAATAATATTTTTCTTTCTTATTTTTCCTGTAACATAATATATACATAATGACATGAGTACAATGACAATTATGAATTCTGAAACTAATTTCATTTTCCAACACTCTCTCATAACTAGGGAGGTATTCATAATTGTACAACCAGTATAATGATATTCTCAAACTAAAGATTTCTTATAAGAAGAGTTGGATTGGTAAGCCATCTTTAAGCATCAAAATCATAACAAACATTGTCAACATAGTAAGGCCTTAACTTGACAAGCTTTATTTATATCAGAGCATAATGTTGGGAGGTTTTACATGAGACAACACACAACCTCTTAAGGCACATACCCCATCTGGATGTTCACTAGGTATGTCCTTTTAGGGTTATTCTTATCTTGGATTACCCATCCTCAAAGAATTCCAATCCTCTTCGACCACTCTTATCTTGAATACATGTCCAATCCTCAAGGAGTGTAGGTAAACTTCTTATCTTGGATTATTTATCCTCAACGAGTATCAATATTAGATGCTTATCCAATCCTCCATTCTCCTTCCTAGTGCCTTCACTAAGACTTATGGTTGTTAGTCCTGGTCTGGTGCATGACACATGGAGAATATGATGTCTTTAACATCACTCCCTCTCAACCTAGAGAGGAGATCCTCATTCCTCGGGAATGGGTCCTTGTTCCTTCTCAAATATTTAAGGATACTTCCTACTCCCTCTAAAGTATAGAGGAGATTCGTTTACTTCCTTTCAATTGGGAAGCCTTCTAGTGAGTCTTGATCAATACATTAGTTGCTAGTCCTTTATGGATATCTTAATGTAGCTACATGGCTCCTGTTCTTCTTTGCATCTTCATCACATAGAGTTTTCATCTTCCTGAATTTAATGGAGCTAAATTGTAATAGTATTCAAGCCATCAACCTTTCAAATCACGTTCTTCTATCAAATAAAGGCATTATATAGAGCCCACCAAATTAGAGCTTAATTCTTAGACCCCTTTATACATGAAATTGATCTTCATTGTTCATATGAACATCGAGTTATCTCTTTGTACTACTACCTCTTAATCCAAAGACGATGTAAACATCTCGACCTTACAATCCTTCAAGGATTACGAACACCTTCCACTCTATCTAGGTATTCATTGAACTAAGTTCAAAACTAGCAGTTGTAGATATACTTGCATCAACTTCCATTATGCTTTTTTGCAATTTCCTCCTAGGTAGCAAAACATATAATGACCAGATAACCAAAACCAAAACATGAATATCAAAATTACCTCAATACTAATGGCCTCTTTGGACTCTGCTTACTTATGAGATCAACATCCTTTCACATGGTCTATCTTCATCTTTTACCAAAGATACTTCTCCATGCTAATCACTTGTAATCAAAGTGCTCATGGAACAAGTTGTGATGACTTCTTCCTTGGAGTTGTCATTATTAACTCTCTTTGTTTTCACAGAAGACTATACTTGATGTTGATCAATATCATCATGTCAAGTCTTACTTGGATGGAAGAGCCTTGATCCAAACTTCAAGCATCGAGTAATCGTATGAAAAAATTCCGAGCATATTCTTACAACCAAATTTTCTTGCAAGATTCTTGTAGACATGAATTATACTTTCTAGAGAAGAGTTACTAAGGACACGCATACCTTTTCTTTCATATAATCATCTAGCCATCCTTCCTTGAATGAGCTTGCTTCTTATACCGATTGAAGATAGGTTTACTTTCTTAAGAGGAGAAAGACTTAAAATATGCCTTTCATATTGCAACTCGACCATCTACATTCCTTCATCCTTCAAGAGTATTGTTTCCACACTAGATGGAATATAGTAGTCATGGTGCTACTTCCAAGAACCTTCCCTAGATGATGGTTCTTATAGGAGGATCTTGGTGACCCTTTTTTCATGAAGACTCCTTCTAACATTTAGAAATTCTTGGATGATCTATGATATGCAAGATGATCTAAATATTCTCATTCTTTGACAGCTAGATGACTTTTCCAAAGAAATGTAGACTCTAACTCTTCTACATCATATGCTTCCTTCTACAATTCCATGCTTCACAAAAATAAAGACTTCTTCTAAAGAATGCAACTATGCATGCTTACTTTAAATTCTACGTTCTAATGAAGGAAAGACAAATTGCAAATGAACCTAATGGAGATGGATCTTCCTTCAATAATAGATATCCTTGGGATCTTCACCTTTTAGCTTCTTCTCAAGTTCTCCCTTTTCTTCATCTATGCGAGCTTCACTCTTTTCCTTCCTTTTCTTGTTTTTCTTGTTTGGACAACTCGCCTTGAAATCTCCATACTCATTACATCCAAAGAATTGTATCCTAGAAATATCTTGTTTTCCTTTGGAATTTCCAAACTTCCCTTTCTTCTTATTTTTGGACTTTACAACAAAAGCTTGAGACTTCTCATTTGATTCAGTGTCATCCTTTGCCTTTTATCCTAGTTTCTTCCAGGATACATTGAGCCTATATTTCATCAAAAAGGAGTAGTATCCTTTCTTGAGTAGACACAAGTTGCAAAACTACTCCAATCAGGTGGAAAACATTTAATACATAAGTAGTTATTTCTAAACTGGAAACGACTTCCTCAAGCCCTTGTAATTGGTCCCTTATTTGTGAGATCTTCATAAGATAAGTGGCTACATCCTCATACTTTGACTTCCTTATTCTATATAGTTTATTCCTAAAGTATATCTTTTGACTTGATGTACTTATAGAGTACAACTTCAACAACTTATCAAATATTTCTTTAGGTGACTTCAAATCAACAACAAAGGAAATGAGATGATCTTTTATGGATTGAATAAGAATCCTTTGTGCCCTCACTTCTTCCTTCTTGTATCTTGATAATTCTTGAGTCTTCACTTTGCCTGGTTGAGTAACTTCACCGAGAACATATTCCATGACCTCATTTTCTACGAGCATCAAATCAATACTCTTTTTCCATGCTAGGTAGTTTGTTGACCAAACGAGCTTGTTGCTTTCCTTGCAAAATGTAGCCATTTGATATGTAGATTGAGACATGGAGCTCAAAATAGTACTTAATTATTAAATGAGTGTCCTTGTTGATGTCTTCAACTATCTTGATGCTTTCAAGACCTTCAAATAGACTTCAATGATGCCCTTGAATGATGACTTCTAGGATGCCTTCAACAATAGTGTCTTCAAGCAACTTTAGAGAGTGGGTGATAATCGCAGGATTCTTTGATGCTTCATTTCCTCCAAGATGATGGAGTGCACTAGAGAGACTTCAACAAGAGCTTGTCCTTACTTCCTTCAATGAGAGCTTAATCCTTCTTAAGATGATGAGGTCTTTAATGAAAGCTTCCTTCTAGGTCAATAGGTATTCTTCTTCTTTTCTTGTGTCCTTTTGTAAATGATTCCCCTTGACAAGTAATCCATTCTTATGTCAACAAGATGATATTCAAGCTACATTCTCTTTCTTTACCTTAGCTTTGATACCATGTTGGAGAATGTAGTAGGGGAGCTATTAAAAACAATTCTCCTTAACCTTGATAAAAGATGGTGAACTTTGGTTATCTTCTTATTATTCTTTATTAGATATTTTCATCAAACAATTATCAAGAACATAAACAATAAAGACAATAGACACAAGAAGTAGTCTCCAAGCTAGGGAAAAACCCCTCCAAGGGAAAAACCCAGAAATAATCTCTTCTCTTCTTATAGAATTTGCTCAAATGAGAAAACCAAGACCCAAAAATCAAAGTCAAAACCTCCTCCCATCCCTAAGTCATCCCTTTAAATATTACTCCTTCAAACAAGCTCTAGACAACAAGGTCAATGAAAGTCAAACTTAAATATCCTTGGTCAAAGTAGAGTTTCAACGCTCTATTTTGGACCTACAATTTTTGGCCTCTGAGTAGTTGTAGAAACCCTAACTTTCACATGTGTGAGAGAATCTGAGCTCAAAATCATATTTTCTTCTTTTCGTTTGACTTTTCCTTGCTTCCTTGACCTTCGTTATTGCTTCCTTCTTCTTTCTTGCTTCAGATCAAACTTGTTTCCTATTCATATCAAATGTGTGTCAAATGAGGTCGAAATCTATGCAGGTCGAATAGCCTATTCTAGGTCAAATTGTCACTAACAAGGTCGACTTGTGCTTGGAGGTCTTTTTGACTTTCTAGACATAAACATAACATATTTTACATGTTACAACTTGCCGAATAGGGTATTATGCAAATTATATTGACTCTCTTGACTCATGACAAATATTCTTATGACATTACAAACCCTAGAAGCATGAAGAACATGCTTAACCTAGATAACCAATCAAAAGAATCATGAAACCCATGCTTGAAACTAATATTTTTGTTTCTTCTTTTTCTCGTAACATAAGATATACATAATGACATAAGTATAACGAAAATTATGAAGACCGAAACTAGTTACATTTTCCAACAATACTTATAGTAAAGAATTGTTCCATTCATAATTGGGAAATTCTATTTATGCATAATTACTTAATCAATAATAAGATAGATAATATTAATCATGGAAGATGGATGTTAGAAAACTTTGATTTTTTGTTAGCTAGTTAATGTGCTTTATATTCCTCGTCGATATCATCTTGGGTGGTTCATAGTAGTACAACCTACTCCTATTACTCATAGACATATATGTTATATTACTTTTGTTACAGAGTCATCGGTTGATAAAACGAATTGTGATATCATCAATATTTGTTGTTGTGTTATTATCCTTGGTAAACTCTAATAGTGTGATACTAAGGAAATATATGATTTTTTTATAATGCATATAGAAATCATAAATATGGAACGACATATAAATTGGCTTCTTCTTACAATAAATCATTTATTCTTTTGTCACTTTTAGGAAGGATAGTTGTTAACTAAATCAATTTATAAAATATTTTGGAAATTTATGTGTTCCAACAAGTTAAATAAGACATTCTAAAGAACTTGCTTCCTCCTATTATGAAGTTGATTCCAGATGCATATAAATATTTATTCAATGAAAAAAACTGACCTTTTCCCATGCAAATAATACATGATATAATATTGAGATTGTTCATGGTTCTTTCCTACCTAAACAACCTCCTGATATGATTTATATTAGATCATTATAAAAAATTTCACCTATGTGGATGCTTTCAGAGTAAAAAATTGGAGGAATATGCTTGTGAGAGTAGTTTTATTAGCAGGATCAAGTTTGGAAAATTGGGGTTTGAAAACTTCTAGGGTCATTTTTAGGCCTTCAAGATATCTTTTGGGGATACAATTTTCTTGCAAAAGTGTGGGCCCCATGAAATTATTATACACTCATAGACATTTCCAATGGTGCAAGTGTCATGTCAATTGGACTTCATATGGAAAATTTATGCCTCTTGCAAATTGACCTATCATGATTGACCACCATAATTCAAGAGGGTTCAATATTAGATCCCATTAGTCATGAAAAATGGGCTAGCCATATGGGGATTTCAAAGAAAACTCTAGAAGGGTTAAACTTTTAACTCCATGTCAGATTTGAAGGAATCAAACTTGACCCTTGGTCGGATATTAGGCTACGTTAAAACTAGACCACTAGGAGGAGTAGGGGTTCAATTGATCCAGGTGGATGTTGGTGGCCACCCACCTATCCCATTTGGACCCCCACATTTGTCTCTTTCAGTTTTTCAGTTTCCGTAATTGTAGCACAATTTACTATTTTTAGCAGTTTTTTCGGGTCCTGAACTTCCGGAGCCGTCTTGAGGCCCTAAACGACGTTTTTTGGGAAATCTGGGGGCAACATGGGTCCATGGACCGATGTTGCCCTTCCCAAAG
>APFE031119036.1:1559-17017 GCA_000404065.3 Pinus taeda | reverse complement strand
CAATACTTTCCTTTTCATACTTATGGTCTTACTATAATATGCATGGATGGATTTGGAAATGGGGGGTTTAATGGTGGTTCAAGAAAATTAGAGATTTATGGCATAGGAAGTACTTAATCATCAAGCTTCCTTAAATTTAATTGAGTTAAAGAGTATTAACATGTTTTACCTCAAGTATACCTTTTGAATTATGATTTGTACCACAAGATGCAATGGAAGTTGTATGATGTTAAAAATGAGAAGGAGTAAAGATGATGTTTTTGAATGATCTAAAAGGGTTGAATTTGATGGATGTTGATCTGATCTGTTGAAGGAACCTGAAGAGAATGAATTGAAGATGTTGAAAAGATCCCAACAACCACTCCCCCATGCCTCCCCCCATGCCCAAGATTTTTTCATAACGTCATGTAAAAAAGGTGAGGTAATAAAGAAGTGAGAGGGGCTGCTAAGATGGCTCTAATACAAAGGAGCTTGGAAAAAAAATAATAAATAAAATAAAATAAATAAATAAAAACAAAAGAATAAAAAATGGAATTAATGAGAATGAATATTGAATAAAAATAAGCCATTTAAAATTTATTAAAATGATGCTAAACTAACACCAAGCATAAAATAAATTCCAAATCACTCATTACATATTATTTCATCAATCTTTAACAATTTTATGCTCATGAAAAATAAACCTTTTATAAATTTAAGGGGCTCTCCTTCTTTGTAGATAGAAAAGTAGGAGGCTTATTATGATCACAACAAATGATTAACCAATCAAAAATTAGTTATTACTAACCAAATCCCAAATTCTTATAGTTATCCAAGTATTACATATAAGCTTTGCAATTGATTCTTATTAATTCTCAGTGATTATAGGTCCCACTTCCAAGATAATTAAATATTAGGTATAGTATGAAAAACCAATGATAGAGGACTCAAGGTTACCTTAAGGCCATTCTTTAGAAACTAATTTATGGAGTTCATTTTTCCTTTGACTTCATCCACACATGCTTCCTTTCGATTGTAACACTACAAATTAACCATTATACGTCTAGCCAAAAGCATTTGTTTGGTTGACACTTCTTTAGGAGATTTCCCCATGTCCCATGAGCATCCATAGCCCCAATGGGTTTTCCTAGTGGTATCACAAATCAATACCCACTTCCCAAGCATCCATAGCTTCGATGGGTTAACCTCTTAATCTTATTTTAGATTGAAGGCTCTAGTCCCATGTTTCCTACCACCTTAGTTTTATATTATGGACATTGCTTTTGCAATTGTTACAGGGGGGAGCAGACTAAAAAACTGTTGGAAATAATACTTGTTGAAATGTGGCAAAAATAATATTCCAATTTAATTTGTCCTCGAATTAAATTGTGAATCAAAATCGAATTTAGTCTTAATGGCTATGTGGAAATAATTAATTAAGTTAGTTTGACTTAATTAGTTGGATAAATTCAAGTTAGAAGTCTTTTTGAGGTCATGCAAGAGTTATCCTTTAAATTAAGGAGATAAGGTTGAGTTATATTTGAGTTGTAAAATTTAGTTAACTCAGTTTACTGAGTTAAGTCCAGTTAAATTAGTTCCAAACTGTTTGAGGAACTAATAGAGAGTTAGCAGTCAGTTGATGCATGCATGCGGTCAACTAGTGTACTCCAGTTAAGTAAATATTCCCTCATCAGACACTCATGCATGTCTACTCCGAGAAAGACCTAGTTGAGATTAAAGACAAGGACAGTGTAATATAAGTTGCATGTGTTTTCTTAGAAAGAAAACTCATGCATTCAGTAAGGAATCATTCCTTGAGGATTGTGCAGTTCTGACAATGTGTGAGATTAGGTGATCATCCACTAGGTAGAAGAGGTTTTCCACTTGGTTGAAGGTGAATCATCCCAGAGGAATGGCACAAGGAAATAGGAGCTTGAAGGGCAGAGAGGAAGGCTTTTGAGAAGCCAAGATTGCCTGTGAGAATCTGTGAGGATTGTACTGAGAGCTAAGGCTTTATATAAATCCTATGTATTTCCACCTTGTATGATAATATAGATAGTGGGGTTCTTAGCTGAGGCTTTCCCCAAAGTATTTTCATGTGTATTGTGCATTGATTCTTCTTCTTCTGGTTATATTGTTTAGCTCGATCTTTAATCTTCCACAAATTGATAGTAGAAGTAGGTTATAGTATTCTACTTTGATTTATATTGCATTATCGAGTTAACTTACATACAGATTTCCTACATTGTATCAGAGCCAAGTTTATCAGAGCTGTGAACGGTATACTGAGAAGAGAATTTAAAGTTTGAAGTTCAGGGTTGCAAGTGAAAATCGAATTCATATCATACTTCAAGGTTAGCCAATGGCGTTCTATGGATTGAGACTTGAGTATGCCTTGGAAGGTAGCTCGAATTACATAGCATGGAAATGTGGAATGGAGGTTGTATTAGAAGACAATGGCTTGAAGGAATTCATTGATCAAGAGATCCCAAAGCTAGCTTCAACTAATGCACAACAGTTGGCTGAGTGGAAGAAGTGTGTGGTGAAGGTGAGATGGATCATCCTTGAGGGAGTTCGAGACCATATTGTCTCGATCTCCATGGGAAGGATACTCCATTTTCAATGTGGAAGATATTGAAGGACCTCTACGAGAATAGTAGCAACCAAATGAAATTGGCACTCAAGGATAAGCTTCAAAGAATCAAGATGGAGAAGGGCAATACTATTTCCATATATTTGAACAAGCTCACCACCTGTAGAGATGAGCTTAGCAGTGTGGGAATAACTACTACCAATGATGATATGAAGAGCCTCTCTTTCCTTGGCCTTCCAAGGAGTTGGAATAGTTACCAAGACTTTGTGAATGGAAGGGATAAATTGCCAAATTGGGAACAACTATGGTCAGATCTCATGCAGGAGGAGATCAAGAGGAGCACATGAGATGGTTCTTCATCCAAGGATGATGATGAAGAAAATATGGCCTTAGCATCTAAGGCAAGGAAAGGGAAGGGGAAGGCTTCCCATTCCAAATCAAATTCTTCTCATGCAAGGAAGAAGGATGACAAATCTAAAGTAAGATGCTTTAATGGTCATGAGATGCAACATTATGCGACTAATTTCCCATCGAAGAAGTCCAAGAAGGGATCCTCAAAACGATCGAAAGGTGAGGCATTAGCCTCTCTGTTCAAAATGGACTTTACCATCATCGCATGCATGGTGTGTGGTGAGCTCCAGTATTGCAGCAATGATGTTGCAACTCCTAGGACTCCCTACTTTAGTTTTATCAACCCGGTAGTTCATAACAAACTTGGAAGCGATGGTGTTGTATGCACAAATACTAGCTCTTACTACAGTCTGTCACTTGTTCAGCTAGCACAAGTTCACTAGGAGCTTAAGAAAACTTCTATGAGTTCTCAGAAGAAGCTTTTAGCTGTGATGGAAGAAAGCTAACTCAAAGGAGGCTATTCTACTTGCTGAAAGAATATGAAAACTAAAAGGAAATGCAAACCCTAGCAAACCCTAGTTTTACCCACTAGCCCTACTTTTGCAAGAAAAAGAGATGAAACTACTGAAATGGATGCCATGGACTACTGTAAAGGTAAAATGCATGTACTTAAGCTACTTCTAAAGGAAAATGTGGAAGAACCATCTTTTTGTAATTTTGAGAAATTTTAATTCAGAATTATTATGTTTGTGTTTTAACTATTTGTGACTGTGCAGAGGTTTGGTGGCAAAGTGAGATGGAGTTGGCTATTGAATATGATGAGGAAGGTGTGGAGAGGACCTAGGGAGTCCCTAGCACCCCTCTGGAGATTTCCATTACAATCAGACTTCGAAAAATTGCTCGCATGAACTTCTATAGGAAGTCTGCAAGGGATCTACAGGAAATTTTATAGGAAGTTCTACAGGAGCAGGCCGAAAGTGATTTTTGAAGGTTTGGAGGGGGAAAAATGGTGGGGAAAGAAAAATGAACGCTGGATAGAGGTGTCAAAGGGTCTAGGACTCTGTTAATGAATTTCAAAAATAAAAGAGATGGTTTGATTTGTCCAAAAGGTCAAGGAAGCAATTTCGCACAAGAATGTAGAAATTAGGGTTGTTTGGAAAAGTGTGGCAGATGAGTGGAGAAAACCTTGAGAGATGGATTGGAGTAGGTTGGGTGATGAAAGGATGATAATATGGGATGGTATTCAAGTGATTTTCACGCCTACTTCTAAAAACTGATTCAAGAAGAATTAATAAAACAGAGTTTTACCTATTTTAACCTAATTCTGCCCTAAAAACCAGAAAAGTGTTGAATAGAACTTTATGGACAGGAAATGATGCAAGAAAGCCATGGAAATTGAATAAGAATAGATATAATCATGTAAATACAACTAACATTAATTTCTCCAACTCAAAATCTCTCACTAGCAATTGCATTGGAAAGCAAAAACAGTGTTTTGGTGGCAGCAAGAGTGCCTTGGTCTCAATTCATGTTCCCAGAGAGGGAGAAAGGAGATCAAGGCCTGATTGGTGGCCCTTTTGTGAATCTTCTTCTATTATTGTAGCAAACTATCTAATCGATCTTGAAACTAGAACAACTATTCTAATCATCAAAAACAACCTAAGTAACAAAACAAGATTGAATCTAAACAACATAAATTATTTCATGAATGCAAGAAAAACACATATAAATACAAGAAGGAGGTACTGGGGACTAGGGTTGGGCCCAACCCAAAGAGCTACAACCCCCTTAAAAAGATCAATGTTGGTTCAAGGATGGATTCATCTTCATTGATCAAAAAATAATAGTCACATCACAAAATTATCTATAGAAAGAGCTCGAAAATGAGCTAAATGCAAGGCTGCACTAAAGTGTGAAAATAGACTGTTCAATAGCTAACCTACTGAGGCCTGAGGCCTTCTTATATATACAAGTGAGCACTACCAACAGTCCTCCTAAACTTTAGGAACTTGGCTGCCAAAATTACAGATAACAACAACTTCACTAGACCTGCTCTGTTGCCCCTTGAAATCATCATTTTTGGTTGTTGTACTCCGAGTTGTTGACAGAGAACTCGAGGAAGGGGTTATTTAATGCAGGATACACCCCTCCTATAAGTCCTCAGCCCTGTTTCTTTGAATTTGGCTGCTAATTTGCTCATAAATGCTTGGTCTTGGTCCACAAATGTCCAAAAATCTGCAATAAACACTCATTAGACTTCGTGGTAAAGTGACCATCCCAATTCACTCAATTGACATAAATATATTAAAAAACATGCACAAAACTATGGATAATGGTGGATTAAATGCAAACAATAGGCAAAATGAGACCATATAGTTACCCATTTCTAGGGCTCATCATCACCCCCCTGCTGAATGGGTTGCTCATCCTCTGAGCAACTAATCCAGTTCTTCATCCTTGATGGCTTTAATTGCTTCCCTGACATCCCATGCTTCTGAGGTGACGTATTCTTCCCTGTCATGAAAACCTACTTTTCTGTCTACTTCCTCCCACTACTTTTGTTCTTCTTCTTCCTTAACCCCTTCCAATAGTCCTAAGAGTAGTGGAGGACTGAACTTAAGGCCAATCGAGTTGGATTTCAGCTTTTGCATGGATTGTTTGTATAGGGGCACTCTTGCCAAAGCCTCCCTCATTCTATTTGGGGAGTGATACTCCCTGATCTTCAAGCTAAATGACAAGGTATTCCATCCCCTCATGCAAGCATGAAGGAAATCATCACCAAATAGTCTTTCCATATCTTCAAAATGGGAAATAGCTTGTGCTTGCCTTTCAACATAATCCGGGAGAACTTGAGGGTTGCTTGCAAGGTGTTGATGAGCATATATGAGAGCTAAGGGATCTTCCAGTTCTGCCTTGATTAGCAATGGCTCATTCAATTCTTTTGCCATGATCTGTTGAACTTCTACTGCTCTTTTTTCTTCATGGCTCATCCAAGAAGCCATAGCCATGAGCTATGCATCTCCCAGTGCCACATTCGGATCCCAAACGTTCATATCAGGGAGTGCCATATTGTGTAAGTAGAATTCTACTAATTTGGCCTTACCCTCAGCTGAACTAGTAGCACACAGATGCATAAACTGACCATAATGTTGGAAAAGGATTATGCCCCTTTGGGCCAATTTTTTGATTTGGAATTGGAACCATTGGTCTTTAAGGTACAATGTATAAGATCTAGCAAGTTGTCTACATTGCAAGGCTTCTATTGCCTAGCTGGCCATGCAAGCCATTTGGGCTTCTATTTCCTGCATCTGCTGCTTCAGCATCAGAACTTCAGCTACTACCTGAGACTCCCTTTCTTGCTACTGCTTTATCATCATTTCAACATCAGGCTGTGGCTCTTCCCTTGGATGTTGTTCCTCTACTATTTCTTGATATTCTAGGGGACCTTCCTATAGTTGTTGTTCTTCAAACATATGTGATATGTTTCCCCTTTGAGTTTCCTTTTGTTGTAACTGATTTTTCAGCAGTGCATTTTCCTCCTGTAGTTGGGCTCTTTTAATGCTTTCAGTGTGTGTCACCATTGCCAACTCCCTTCTTAATTCTTTTAGTTGTTCTTCCATGTGGCCTATATTTGCAACTCCCTTGGATTTAACAATTTTCATCCAGGTGTGTGTTCTAATTCTTTCTTGTTCTAATTCAAAGAAAAGGGGTATAGCAAATTTCTGTGGGATGATCTTCCCACCATCTAGCAAGTTGTAATATGAGCCCAAATTAGGTTGAGGGCTCGGTTCAGGTATCTCTTCGGTCTTGTCTTCTTCTTGTGACTATTTCGCTGCCTCCTCTTCCAATTTTTCAGTCTCCTTTAGCTTGGCTAGCATTTCCTGTAAAGAGGTATTAGCTTCCTGTAGAACTGTTTTGGTGTCCATTAGTCTGATTCTTTCCTTCCAGGTGCAAGTTTTGGGACTTCCTCTCTCATAAGTGATAGATATTTTGGAGGGGGGTTTCTCCTTTTTCTCAGTAGGTGCATCCTCAATTATTATAGGTTCTTTTGATGGTGGTTGGGGTTTGCCCACCTTTATCCTGGTGCTCCTTCTGGCCTTGAAATACATGGATTATTCTCTTTTTCTTTTCCCTTTTGTTTTGCTGGAGTGCTCATTATAGCCAGCACAACTGTTGCTTCTTTTGCCAAGGTTTCAGGGGATGTTTCTTCCTGTTGTTTCTACTTGTGTTTCTACTATTTCTAGCAATGACTTCTCTTTTTCTTGCTAGGTTCCTGCCTTGCTTGTGGCAGTCCTCTTTTGGCCTTTCCTAGGTTTTTCTTTTCACTTTCTATTATTTTCCTCTTCTCCGTCTTTGGGGTGATCTTCTTTTCTGCTTTAGGTATTACAATGGGTTTTTCAAGTTTCTCTTCTACTTCTTGTTCCTCCTCTGTTTCCTGCTCTTCCTCTGTTTGAATATGTGGTGTCTCCACATGCACTTCTTCCTCATTTTCCTCTTTCTCTTCCTCGTCCTCACTACCAGATGGGTTGATATCCTCAGTCAAAGTTTTGATGTCATCATCTCTAGACATATTTATTAAAATGTCCCAAGCTATGGGAATGGTATATGTATGTAAGGCATCTTCTACTAATAGTTTGATGAGCCCATGGTGGGCCAACTAGTCTGAGACTTCTGAATTTAACTTGGTACTACATTTTATTAAAGACTGGAGGAGGAAATATGGGAGACTCAGTTTTCTAACAGAAGGCAAGTCCATCACATACCTCAATTCATGTAGTACCTTGAAGTGATAACCATAAATTATGTTGAACCTTCCTTCACAAGTGATATATTTCATTATTTTGTAGCTGACTTAATTCCATGGACAAGGTAAGCTTGTCCTTTTGACCCCATTTTTATCCTCTACAGGATCGTCCCCAGGGTGAAAAAATGTCTTCTTGGTGACCTGTCCCAATGCTTTTTCCTCCTTGCTCCAAGGGAGCCCAGGTGGAAGGCCTGTGATTCGAATGATAAAATCAAGGGTGAGTTCTAGGGACAAACCCCTAAAACTAATTGTGGCATGTGTTTTCGAATGGGGTATTAAGGCTATCAGAAATTCTTCAGTTACCTAATCATCATATCCATGTATTCCTTCAAATAATATCATTCAATTTTCCCTGGTGAAGAGGGCCACCACCTCAGGGTGCTCATGTAATTGGTTGGAGTTCAAAGGCTCCTTCCTCATAAACCCTCCTAGCATGGTGTTGAGTGGTTTCTGAAGTGCTTAGTTCAGGAGAAAAACAACAATTTCAAAAATCAGAGACAGAGGGACAACTGAGTTTTGTTTTTTTCTCTGATCTGTAGGAGGAATTTCCATGTCCTACTTCTCAGAACATCAAATTGCAATATTTCCTTTGTTTCAAACTGCTTTTATCCTTAATTTAATCTTCTGCTTTTGGAAAGAAAATATTTTTTTGACAAAACATAGGGTTTTTCTCAAAGAGTAGATAGATATGCAAATTCGATTTTTTTCACACAGGCTGGTTTCTACGATTGCAAGTGTTTTCTTTACAGTAGAATATGAGAAAGAAGAAGACAGACTTCAAATGCAGAGAAGAAAATAGAGAACTATGTAGAACTTAGGGAAAATATACAAGAAAACTTTTAAACTCCTTTCTTTCAATCCAATGCTATGTTTTTAAACCACCATCTTATATAAATAATTCATATGCAGGGAGGTGTCCCAAGCCTACCTCATTTTAAGCTTGAATTTTGATGAAAACCCTGGGTTTTCCTTCTACTGGCTGTTCTCTACTTTCCTGTAGAAGTTTTCCTGTAGAAATTCTCCGACTCTTGTAGAATGTAGCAGGGCTCCTGCAGAGCCCGATAGGTAAGAGGGTTTCGAAAAAATTGGCAAAAAATTGGCGGAGGATGACTGGTTTGCTGCTCTGAATGTGGTAGACGAACACTGTAGTCGAGAGCTTTGTAACATGCAAATGAACCAAAAGGGTGGTGGAGGCTTGGAGTGCATTGTACTTAACTGTTGGTGTGATCCACGGTGAGGAGATGAGGTGGTCAGATGGGTACGTTATCCCCATCCAGACGGTTGGTCCGATGCCAGTGTCACTATGGTTCCTCATTCTAGACAGTGGAGCCTCATTACACATGACTGGTGATAAAAGTTTATTTAGTGCCTTGGAGGATAAATACCTTAAGATGTGCATAGAGATGGGTGATGATGGAAGGTATAGTGTTTCAAGAGTGGGCACGGTTTCTTTTCAAAGGGAGCATGGAGCTCCTATCACCTTGAAAAATGTGAAGTATGTGCCTGGACTGAAGAAGAACTTGGTATCAGTCGTGATGTTAGAGGAAAAAGGCTACGATGTTGTCTTCAGTAAAGGAAAGACATTCCTAAGACACATAGCCATGGCTCAGACGAAGCGGATAAGGATTCAAGTGAACAATCTCTATAAACTAGAGGTAGGTGAATGTGCAACATTGAATACGAAAGCAGAATTGGTGCAAAGATGAGACATTGGCGAGTTGTGGAACATACATTTGGGCCATTTGCATCATGGGGCTTTGAATATATTGCAACAGATATCTACATGACTTCCCAAAGGTAAACTTGAGCAAGTTGACACATGCAAAGGTTGTACCTTGGGAAAGCACATGAATTCTTCCTTTCATGATCAAGACAGTCGAGAAAAGGCTATCTGATCTGAAACTGGGCACTAAAGGCTTCTGGTAATCTTACAAGAACCTCTCCCACTCCAAAGCTTAAACAATTTCCAAGATCTATGCTTATAATTGATAATTTGCAAAATTAAAAGAACTTGAAATAGGTGTATGCTTGTGTTTGCCTTTAACTGCTTAATTTCCTTAAGTTTATTTTCTTAAGCTGATATATAAACACACATAATAGTAGATGCAACAAATAAACAAACCATAAACACAACACGTTTAATTAGAATTTCACCCTGATATCTTGGGCTACGTCTCCATGAGCTCTAGTCAACTCAACTAGGCTCTTTGGGATTATGTTAAACTTCTTTTAAAAGTTCCATGCTCAACTCCATTGGTTTACAACTGAACCTATGGGTTTATAACACCATCTTATCCCACTGGCTATCCTTGCTCTGCAAACAAATGTAGGCTTCTCTGGACTAGACTCCTTCAATTAGTGCTCTGAGCTATCTTGAGCTCTAACTTGCACCAACTCCCTCAGAACTTTGTTAACTATCTATAGAACTCCTTCTTCTGTCTTCAGCACACCTCGAACATTAGCAATAGCTTGATCATTTGATCTCTTTGCTATTCTTTGGCTCTCAGCCCTTAAGCTTCTTTGGCTCTCTGGCTCCTAAGTTTCTCTAGGTCTCCGGCTCTTAAGCTTTTCTAGTTCTTTAGCTCTGGCTCTTAGCTCTTGGCTCTCGGCACTAGCTCTCGACTCTGGCTCTCGGCTCTTGGCTCTCGGCTCTGGCTCTTGGCTCTAGCTCTTGGCTCTTGGCTCTTTGTAAGGGGAATAACTACCTCCAACCTCTGGTGGCATATCTCTATTCTCCTCTCACTGGCTCGGATTATTACAATGTGTGAGCTCCCCCTTTGTCTCTACACAACAATGGAATCTATCCCTAAGATGGCTTGAACTCCTTGAGTCCACAAGAATAACACCTCTAGACCCCCTGGATGGGACCAAAACCTCTTTGGTTCCCAAAAATGCCTTCCTCTATGTTGGACCCTTCTGTTTGTCTCTTCGCCTCTCTTATGTGTTCTCTTTTGTGTTTTCATGACACGTTCTATTTCATCATTTTTTTATGGTGGGGAACAATGATGTTTAAAATAGAAATAGTTTGGAGAAAAAAGGATTGGTACGAACGACAATATCCACCATCCAAACTTTCTCCATAACAAAATCCCCAAAATACAGAAAACTTAAACAATAATGAACATACACAAAAATACATTGCAAAACAGATTAATCTGGATCTCAAAGATCATCAACACACATCTATAATATTTTGGGTCCACACATCCATTGCAAATTGCAATGTTTCATGGTCTGTTGTTTCCCTTTGCTCTATTACACCTCGATCTCCCGATCTTTGATCACTTTGATTGGCGCCTCATCGACTATCGACATTATCGCTATATCGCTTATCGGTAGTCACTGCTTCCATGATATGTAACCCTTAAAATTTTCTGATCAACGATCTTTAATCAGATCCTGACCATTGATTCCCCATTTAATCTGATAGTTCACACTAAACATGAAACATCAAGAAATCTGCTCAATCTCCACCGTTGATCTGCAATATCCAATCCAACAACTGGCATTATTTTCAGGTGGCCCACTTGCACGGAGATTACCTACCTGAAAAAGTAGTTTTCTCTCTCCTGCGGCATGCTATGTGTCGGCTGGTGTATGGAATCAGGAGAAACCCTTCCAATACCACTTATCGCCTAAAGCCTGGCCGAAATACCGTTTACCACGGAACTCAATTCCTTTGATGTTTTGTTCAATAATCCTTCGAGTCTGCTTCATCACATTTCTCTTAAGGCCACAATCCAAACACACCACTGGCTTTTCACTGATGAAATAACAATGGATGACTGCTCCATTGTTTTTCTCCTATCTGTTGATCTTTTGGATCCAATGGCCCTTGAGCATGAACACTGCATTTCTTTGATGGGCTAACGTTTCAACATAGTTTCCCTATCATACTTTGATTTAAAATATTTTCAAAGACTTGGAAGGTTTATTCGAGATCCATTTTGGATCACGCCTGCCAATTGGGAATCTTTTGGACCCCAAAAGACCAACATATTGATCTGAATAGTAGATGAGAGTAACAACACCCTCTTCTTTCAGCCTCCATACACTTGCCTTACATAGTGCCTCTGAACCAAATCCTTTGAACACTTCCTTCCTGGATGTGCTTGTCCTTCAGTTAAGAACCGTCTTCCTCCTTGAATTCATGTAGAACTCCTTGTTATCAGGAAAACTAGTGTCCATTCAGAGCTGCAAGCCCCACTAAGACGGGTAGCTATCTTAGAAACAAACATACTAAAGTTACTTGCGTTTTCCTTTATGAGAAATAGATGAGAGGGAAGCAGAGAGTACCAACCTCAATCTTCCACTTGGCTCCTTGCTTGTTTCCTCTCCCCTTTGACAGATCTTTTCCACTCCTTCCTCTCTTGTCTCGCTTCAAAGAACACCTGTAGAGTCAAAGCAACATAATACCATCAAAGTATAGAGATCTATAATCATAAAAAATATAGGATCAGATATATATTGACCATACTAATGCATATATCAATTTAAGATTCAAAGACATACAATAATATGGAGGAAAACTCAAATAGCTTTATTGATAGAAGTAGTAGAAGAGAGGATTATAACCCATTGATATGACCCAGAGCCATCCTCCTAGCATGAAATCCCTTCTTCACCTCATGAAAAGCTAGATCATCCAACACTATAATGTTCAACAGAGAAACCAACAACACTTCCGTACAAGATGCAAAATTCCAGCCTCTGGATCTCTAGGATGAGGGATCCATATATAGATGTTTGCAAGTGGGTGAGTCAGCTTTTGTGTTTTTAATTAGTGTCATTTCTCTGATATTTCCCAATTCCACTTGGATATTTCATGATCTCTTACTCATCCCTGGGCGAATTTAGAGAGGCAAGTGTCACAAGAGAAGTTTCTCGAAGATTTCATGATCATCAACCTTGTAAACTGTCTCTGACATTTGTCTACTCTTGCCCATCGAACCCCATAGAAGGGATTTTCGGTATGCATCACACCCCCCGTGGGCATTAGGTGGGATGCATTTCACTTTGACCATGGCGCAGGTGAGATGGTCCAGTTTTGACTAGTTCTGAGCAGTTTTTCATGGAGAACTTATGGGAGATGATGTAATCAGCTGACCTTGTTCCTTTAGGGTATGAAGCAACACTTTTAGGGACTTAGAAGCCCTTGGTTTATGGACATATAATATTAGGGTTGCAGTGCCCAAATATGTCTATAACAGTTGCCCCCTAAAGCATGAGGTCATAAATCTTTTGATGTCAGGTGAAATTCTTTATCATGAGGATCCGAGGTTTTTCGAACTGGAAGGTGACCTGTAATAAGATACAATACAATACATTATCGTCATAATATTTTCATGATCTAGCTGAGGCGAGCATTCCCATGCTCAGCTTTATAAATTCATTTTTATGTACATTGGATAGACAACCGTCTATATGGCAGACTAATGATTCTAGTAGAGCCATCATCCTTTGGTTTAGATGATTATCTGTGCAACTATGATGTACATTTGATGTCTTTATTTTCCTAAATATATCACATCCTGGATGGGTGAAACTAGATCCGGGGTCTTCAACCTCATTCAATCTTTGCTCGAAGTACAAGTCAATCCATGTGAAAAGATGTTCTGAAGTCGAACATGGAAAGACATCGTCTGATTACTAGCCAATGATGTAAGCTGTTAACAGGTGCAAGAGGAATCACTGATAATGACAATGACCCTCAAGGTACTGCAGTATAATTCATGTGGTGTGAAAATGGGACTTGACGTTGAACACCAATCAAAATATTTCAGTCGAAGACCATTGATGTAAACTTGTCATCAGAAGTGAGAAACGTGCCATTGAGGCATGCAAGCTTCAAAGTACTGAAAGGGTTGTTCCTATGTCAACTTCTTGGACAATGAGCTGATGTCGACAAGAAGTGACCCGTCTTAGGAGGGCCTTAATGAATCCCACATCTATGACATGAAATCGAGAAAATGATTTTGCAGAGGTGAAAAAAATCTGATGATACAAGGTTAAGGGTGGCGGTCATGAAAGAATGAAGCGTGAAGGTATTGCAGTGGATGAGACACAAGCTGGGTTGGTGAATTCTTTGAGCGACTTCTCTTGAACATATCGGCAACACTGAAATGGATTGGTAGTGTTAACCCCAAAGATGGATGGTACGGAGGACCAATGGTGATATGACCGGTGAACAAAATAACCCAAACCGACTCAATCATGGTGATAGAGTGAAAGTGTCATGTTCAAGAGCGACCTGCTACCAATAAAATTTCTTCAAGTTTTCTTCCCAATTTTTCCCCAGGTATTTTTGACCAGTACCTCTTTTTTTTGTCAAGCTTGAGGAGGATAACATATGCTTGTTCTATAATTTTCCCTTCGAGCAAATCCATCGCTATGTTTTAATGAGCCTAGCGACAATGAAACTCTTTCTTGTCTGCATGGAAAAGTTTCTCTCTATTGTTTTAACGAGTTTAACGACAAAGAAAACTCGATCCTTTCCAATTTTAGAGAGTCTAAAAAGAGTTGGAAAGGAAGCTCCAGTAATCCTTTTTCGTAATATAATCCCTTCAGTCTGAAAAAGTATAAAATAATACGAAAAGGATGACTTCTCGATAGTTTTAACGATCCGAACAAGACAAGTGCTCGATCGTTTTGTACAGTTATCCCTTAGGTCCAAAAAGATTAAAATCTAGAGGGATGGCACTTCCAATCACTTTAACAAGCTGGAGAGGCCAATTGCTTGGCAATATTTTCGTATTTTACGAGTCAGATGGAAAGAGCTTAAAGAAGACTCATTTTTTGAGGAACGAGTGATGATTTTGGATAGCAGTTGGTTCTAGGTAAGGTTTGGAACTTTTCAATCACGGGAATTTACAGAAGATGGCTATAGAATCACTCGTCGTAGCTATTCCTCAAAAGGGGTAAACAATCAAATGGAGGCGTATGATCAGCTAAAAAAGAGTGGAGATGATGGTAAGAACATGACCAAGGCTCAAAAGCTGATAATTATGCAATTGCAATGGTTATTTACCAGAGGTGGGTTCATTTTTTAATGAGCTTAAACTTTGGTGGAACATATGCTCATTGCTAGTTTTATTTTTTAACGAGCATGAACTTTGCTTAAAACTGCTCGTGATAATAGTCAAAGATATTCAATTCACCATTAACACTATGTTCTCTTGACGGTCGTACTACTTGTTTAATTGCTCCATCAAACTGATTAGAAATGTACATATATGTTTAAAAAATGAGTAAAAACTAACGTCTTACTTGAATTACGTGAGTAATAACATAAAAGTAGTTTTTACCTCTCTGTTACACAGTAATTTGTCACCGTTTGTCACTGTCCTTGTTACCCCTCTCCGCCATCTTGGAGGACCCATTCTGGGACTTGTGAGAAGTGACAAGACTTGAAACCACTTGCCTTATTTACCTCTAAACATCAGCTTCATATGCCCTTAAGACATCTCCTGCTCATTGCCCCTAAAAATAGCCCTTTTTGCATTAGTGTTGGTGCCCTGTGTTATGCCCACGCCAATGGGGAAAATCCTAAAGAAAGGGCGCGCCATTGGCGCTCTGTCTCAGAGTCACAATCGCGCCAACCAGTTTGGGCAAAATTCTTAGCCACTCAAACCTCCAAAGGTTCTGTCCACCTCATTCACCAAACTGATTCCAAGTTGAGTGAGGATGGTTTGGCTTCGAATCTCCTTGGATGGAAAGTTGTTTGCCACCATT